>JYJE01000491.1:0-28581 GCA_000983655.1 Zymoseptoria brevis
TACTATACGAACTCTATACTTACGCCGCTTATTCTTACGCCGCGCGAGTGCTTAATCCTCACCGCTTAACCGAACAGGTAGCAGATTCGACGTTAAATGGCTTATTTAGCGTGAGTTCACGCCGTCAAATCTCACGCCAAATCTTAACCGGACAGGTCCTAAATTTGATGGCCCACAGTGAGTGACCAGGGATTCCATTCCACCTGTGGACTTCATCTCATATCTGGTCTTAGATATAGAATATCTCCGCCAAGACACACCTCCTTGCTTCACTACGTCCAAACCCCGTGCGGCGTCTTGGAATGAAGATCGGACCACCAACAGATCCAAAAGAAGAGATCCATCCCCGACAACCTGGTTCATCCATCTTCGCATGAACGACTTCGGTCCCAGCTCCACGAACAAGGATGCGAACTCTCTCCGACGGACTGGCGCTGGCGCTGGCGCTGACCACTCTCTACATCAGCCACACACACGCCGTATCACAATCAGAATACCGCGATGCCTGCCCGGACTATCTCCATTACTCCCGCGTCAAACATGGACCATTGAGCGATGGCCCCATGAGACTTCCCTACCAACGTCCGGCGAAACCATGCCGAACCTTTACCTCCTCCCTTGTGGAGAAGATCATCAACGACATGAATACCAGTCTCGTCGATCGAGATCTCGCGCGTCTATTCGAGAATGCCTTTCCCAACACTCTCGACACGACGGTGAGATGGCATGTTGACTCGACGCAAAAAGGGCATCCCGAGAATACCTTCCAGCAGATGCTGGACTTTGGGGAGCCGGACGCCTGGGAGGGACCGCAGAGTTTCATTGTGACGGGCGATATCAATGCGGAGTGGTTGCGAGATTCGACCAACCAGTTGGCGCAGTACCAGCGGTTGGCGAAGGGAGACAAGGATATTGAGATGCTGATTCTGGGGGCTATCAACACACAGGCGGAATATGTCATCGCCTCACCCTACTGCAACGCCTTCCAACCACCACCTCCCAGCGGCCTCCAACCCAGCAACAACGGCCAAAACGACAACGTCCATCCCGTCTACGAACCCAGCCAAGTCTTCGAATGCAAATATGAACTCGACTCCCTCGCCCACTTCCTCTCCCTCTCTAATCAATTCTACACCTCCACCGGCTCCACCGCCTTCCTCACTCCCCGCTGGTACACCGCACTCTCATCCCTCCTCAAAGTCCTCGACCAACAATCCCGCCCCACCTTCACCAAATCCACCGGCTCCTTCGAACCCCAAACCTACCGCTTCCAACGCTGGACCGACGCCGGCACCGAAACCCTCCCCCTCTCCGGCAACGGCAATCCCCTCAACTGGTCCACCGGTCTCATTCGCTCCGCTTTCCGCCCCTCCGACGACGCCACCATCTTCGGCTTCTTCATCCCGGCGAACGCCATGATGTCCGTCGAACTAAAACGCGCAGCAGCCATGCTCACCGCCGCGGGAAAACCACATATCGGCCAAACTCTCAAGAACCGCGGCGAGATCATCGAAAAGGGCGTCTGGGAACACGGCGTCGTCCACCATAAAACTCACGGCCCGGTCTTCGCTTTCGAAGTCGACGGGTACGGTTCCGCTCTCCTCATGGACGACGCGAATCTGCCTTCCCTCCTCGCCCTCCCTCTCCTCGGCTTCCTCAAGCGCGAAGAGCGAACCTACCAAAACACCCGCAAAATGATCCTCAGCAAAGCAGGAAACCCTTACTACCTCACCGGGAGTGTCCTCAGCGGTATCGGCGGTCCACACGTGGGACTGCGGAATGCGTGGCCGATGAGTTTACTCGTGCAAGCGATGACGAGCGACGACGACGAGGAGATTAGAGGCTGTTTGGAGGCGGTGAAGAAGGTGAGTCCGTTGGGATTGGTGCATGAGAGTGTGAATGTGGAGGTGAAGAAGGATTTCACGAGGAGTTGGTTTGCGTGGGCGAATTCGGTTTTCGCGCAGACGATTTTGGATTTGGCGGAGAGGAAACCGCATTTGTTGTTTAAGGAAGGGAGGGGGAAGTATGTTGTTGGGGAGGAGGGTGGGAAGGAAACTTGAGGTTTGCTGGATGAATGTCGCTGGACGGCTGGAGTTTGTTATTGAGCGGGCATTATAACAAGCTCTGGTAGCATCTTTCATACCCAATATCGAGATATTTCGACTGGCTTTTCACAAAATTTATGCATCATACAAACTCACTAGCGCAGAATTATGTTCATCCCCTCCAACTTTTTTTATGCAAACCGGTCTCGAGAACTTCAGCTTTCCCGCACCAGATCTCGTCCTTCTCCACCACACCAACACCACAAAATGTCGATCCGCAAGCGAAACGAATTTCTGGATGGAGGCGACAGTGAAGAGGAGCTTGAGAATGGATCTGACTCGGACGCCGAAGAGGGAAGGGTAGCGATCGGAGGACATGCGAATAAGAGGCGCAAAGTCGATACAGAGTCTGAG
The DNA here is from genome assembly GCA_000983655.1 of Zymoseptoria brevis. NCBI lineage: Eukaryota > Fungi > Ascomycota > Dothideomycetes > Mycosphaerellales > Mycosphaerellaceae > Zymoseptoria > Zymoseptoria brevis. The sequence continues at coordinate 2,460 of JYJE01000491.1, forward strand.
AGGTCTTTGAGTGAGGCGGAGGATGAGGTGACGGAGAAGAAAGTACCGGAGAAAACTTCTGGCAAAGGGAAGAGGGCGAAAGAGAAGAAGTCGGGGAAGGGCGAGGATACTCGCTTCGACTTCAGTAATTTCGAGAACGAAGAGCTTCCAGACGACGACGCACCGCAAGACCACGACGACGAACCCAACGACGACACTTCTCCTACCTTGCCCCTCAAACCCGCCAAAAAGTCCTCCGACCTCAAACAATACGAAGCCGCCCAACGCGCCCTCCGCAAATCCGGCGTAATCTACATCTCCCGCGTCCCACCCTTCATGAAACCACACACGCTCAAACACCTCCTTTCCCCGCACGCCCCCTCCGGCCTTAACCGCGTCTTCCTCACCCCCGAAGACCCCACCCAACACACCAAACGAGTCAAAAACGGCGGCAACAAGAAAAAATCCTTCACCGACGGCTGGGTCGAATTCACATCCAAATCCGAAGCGAAACTCGCCGCGGAGCTGCTCAATGGCAACATCATCGGCGGGAAAAAGGGAGGGTTCTATCATGATGATTTGTGGAATGTGAAGTATTTGAGGGGGTTCAAGTGGAATCATTTGACGGAGCAGGTGGCGAATGAGAATGCGGAAAGGGCGGCGAGGACGCTTGAGGAGATTAGACGGACGAGGAAGGAGAATAAGGCTTTTGTGGAGGATGTGGAGAAGGGGAAGATGTTGGAGGGAATGGAGGGGAAGGCGAGGAGGAAGAGGGAGAGGGGGGGTGGGGGTGGGGATGTGAGGAGGAGGAAGTTGGAGTTTACGCAGAGAAAGGCGAAGAGAGGTGGGGAGGAGGGGGATGGGGTGGGAAATAGCAAAGTATTGGGGATGATCTTTTGAGGGGAGGAGGTACGATGTGGACGATGTTCAAGTACCGCGGGGCTTCCTGCACCCCTTCTCATTGTGATGTTCAACGGTCTGTGATTATTGTGCTGACTGACCGGCTGTTTTGGGAAGAGATCGGAATACTCACTGCTCACGACGAGGTAACATTAGATCACACAGGGGCCCACAGGTAACGTAGCGACTACGTGATACGATTGGCAATTGACGTTGATTACAAAAGAAAGAGGCGTTCATCATTCGTAGGTCTATGTGTTCATCGATTCATTCCACTCATCATTCGTTCGTTTCCTTCTTGCATGCGTTCGGGGATGCATTTATTCCGCGATGCATTCATTCGATGATGCACTCGTTCGTCGATGCATTCGTTTGGTGATGCGTTCATTCAGCGATGCATTCGCGCGGTGATACATTCGTTCGGGGATGCAATCGTTGGTTGGGGCATACCTTTGTCGAATATTCGTCCGGATATGACTACCTTCGTCGATGCATTCGTTTGGTGGTGCATTCATTTAGCGAGGCATTCGTTCGTCGATGCACTAGTTCGGTGTTGCATTCATTCGACGATGCATCCGTTCATTCATCCGCCCAATCGACATATCGGCATAACGTATCCTCCAACTCCTGCTCACTTCTGTGGCACCGTAGCATCGTGCCAGCGCCGACTATGAGGTGACGTAACTCGATGAATGTTGATCGAGGATGCTTCCGTTGCTCATCGAATCCCTCATGCATCAACTCGTTCTATTGCTGCTCCTTGTTCTCATGGTTTGTATGGACAATACGTCCGTGCTGTCGTCCGAAGTTGTCGATCGTCATCGTTCATTGCTCCTTCAGTTTAGTCGATGTTGTCTTTGCGGTGTTCGAGAGAAAGACATTGGCTTGCAGGTTCGTGATACGTCAAGCGTGAGTCCTGTATTTAGGCGGGCAACGACGAGAGGGTTGATTCATCTTTCGTGTTTCTCGGAGCGGCGTCCAGACGATGGTGTTTATGGTTGATGTCCTCAATGGAGATGCGTTTGGCCAATGAGCTCCTCGGTGTCGATGGCGTGTTCGAGAGGCGGATACAATGGTGGTCCTCATGTTGGCTTTTGAGCTTGATGGCCAAAGCAGAGAGCATTCGTTGGTCTAAGCAAAGATGTACAAGGCAGCGTAAGCCAGGACAACGACTGGGACAAGTGGCAACATCTTTGCTAAAGGATCCGTTGTTGCAACCAACGCAAGCAAGGACCAGAAGGCGAGGCCGCAGTATATGTATTTTCACCCAGCACACTCCCAAGGACCCTTAAGATCCCCGTCCGGAGATGTCAAAAAGTAAGCAGCACCGGTATCCAGGTTCAAATCGTAGAATCCTTGTCTCAATCCGATCGAAAACATCCAAGTTCCCTTCCTCAACAGGTGTTGAAACACAAGGGTCCCAAGAAATCCAATCTTCAAGCCCGGGGAGCTGTCGACAAAGACTGCAAAATCGCGCGAACGGCAACGGGGACAAACCCAGCTATATGTAAGCTGCGGTTGTGCTCGAATCTGCCACGTCAAAAGAGAAAAGGGTATGGACCGGCGCCCGGACGGGTCATATGCAAGGGACCTCATGACCACGTACAACAGCTGCAAGCCTGCAAGCCACCACGAGCTTCAGAGCTTCCCCTCGGCACGCGATCAATTTGGTCAGTCTTTGGCGAGCTCTATTGGATGACGAGAAGTTCCGTTAGTTCACACCGCCTCGTGCGAAGAATTCGCCAACCATGAAAGCCGAGGACGTTTTGCTGCTATAGGCAGCTGGCTAGAGTTGGTCGCCGTTTGGGGCAGGTAGAAACGGCCGCTAGAGGCTGGAGTAGAGTGAAGCTTTCGATCTTGCCCGCGGATCGAACGCTCTGAGAGTGCGGTGATGACCTGACTTGCTATGGGGTTGAGCGGCATCGGCTTCGTACAATCGTCCCGTGCATACATGAGCTCGCAGTTCCGTGGAATGGTTAGGATAGGACAGCTTCTGTGGAGATGTCCATCACGAATCGCAAGTTGTGACGCTTGGAGTATCAGCTCTTTGAAGATGGTTGACGCGAGGAGCTCGTCAAGAACCTGAAAAGCATCGCTTTGAAGTCATTAATGTGGATAGACGTCGCATTGTGAATACGCAATACCGGAGGTACGAAGATTGGTTTCAAGGCTGCTCCCGAGTGTGCCGAAGTCCCGACGGCGATCATTGACATGCCGTGCCGTCCTTCGAAGAAGCTTCGACTTCAAGGTTGTTCCGATTCATGGATGTTCTCAGCAAGCTTCACGCAATTTTGCGTCGACTGACGGCGTTTACGTCAGACTGAGTACTTAGATGTCGTAAGTAGGCAGTCGGCGCTCACGAACTCGAGATCTGGTCCTGCCGGCTGCACGCGGACGCTATTCTCTCGACCACAAATCGAATGCCATGCACTCAGACCTCTCCATGGGCAACGCAAGATCTGCCGTGTTGGATCCGACACGGCATGACGCGATCCGAACCCAGGAGCTACCGTGGAGCATAGTCACTGATCAGCGTTGATGTCCATTTGCACTTTTGCTGTACCGCCGTGCTGTGAAATCCTGCGTAGAACAATGGGCCACGCGGCGGCCTACTGATGAATCGGAGTCAACGTCCCGCCGACGACGACTCGCGAGCGGCTCTGCAATAAGCGATCAGGACTGCTGGCATTCCAATGCTGCTGGAACCAAGTCTGTTCAGCTCATTGTCTTCAAGCTCAGACTCCACCTTCAGCCGTCGCCTCTGCCTCCATCTCGTCCTCATCCTCAAGGTTAATCGTCTCCTTGTTGTTGTTCTTCTTGGGCTGACGCTTCCTCCGCCTGGTAGGACTGTCATGTCTCGGTGTGCTAATAGCATCCAGAAAGGCATCATTGTCCATCTCGCTCTTCAACGTCGGCGCACCGTCAACATCTCTCACCTTCAGCTTGTCCTCGAAAGCGTCGTACGCTTCTTCGTCCTCCTCGTCCACGTAGTCCATCTTGATCCATGGCTCGTGTTGCGCTTCGTACAGCATCTTCTTCATCCTGTACTCAATCGTGCTTTGATCCTCCTTGTCCATCTGACGTTGTCGAAGTGTATGTGCGACGGGCTCGGGCACGGGTCCTGCTGCATCAGCCTGAGCACGCGAAGCTGCGATCCGGCCCCGCTGCTCTTCAGCATCGAGGTGGTGGAAGTGAGGACGCATTTGCACGGTGCCCGTGAGTTTTGACAAGTGAAGCTGATCGCCTTGAAATGCACCCACGAAATAATATGGCTTTCCCACCTCTGCGTCTCCGTCGTGCCGGATGATCTGTCCGCCCAATGTTTGCGAGGCATGAATCTTCCGCTCAGCTTCTGCTTGGTGGAAATTTGCAAGATCGTTCTCAAAGTCCAATTCTCGGTCGCTCTTGTCCTTCAAAGCAGCTCGACTGTTGGCCATTGTTCGTGCTTTTGCTGGCTGAAGACCCGCCGCTGGCCCATAGGTACCAGATATATTGTGCAAATCGCGCGATGCCCGGTTTGCGTCTCCCCATTTGAGACCCATGTACTTGTTGAAGTTCTGCTCCGTATTGAGCTTCACATCCACTTCCATGTAGCCCGCAGTAGGCTTGATGCGCATCTCTTGCGGCGTTGCACCGAATGCTTTACTGTACGGTCGGTTTCGAGGACGATTGGGGTATTGCAACAGGTAAATGTGCTCCTGGAGCTCTGGTGTGAGGTAGACATCGTATTCTGCTGTGACAGGATCATCTTCGGCCTTTACTGCTGTGGTGTGTGTTAGTCGGAGAGCAAGCTCCTCTTGACGAGGCGGATCAGGCGATAACAGCGACTTACGCGACATGATGCCGCGAAGCTTTCGAGGCAACGAGTATGCTGTTGTTGTTGTTTTTGGAGGGAAAAAAGTCCTGGCCGTGGAGAAACAGCTTTGAGAGAAGTCGCGCTTGAGATCCCCGCCTTCGCGTCGGCGTCATGAGAGAGAGCTCACTTCCATTTAGTATCGTCCTATCTTCCTCCAACAACATCTCACGAATCGCAAGAAGAACGCCCCTTTGCATACGATACGACAGCTTGCACGAAGTCATGTGAAACGATCGGATTCATACACAAAAACCGTATCAGAGCTGTTACGACAATCCTCGTCCACCCGCATTGCCACCCTCTCCCCTTGAGCTCATATCGACATGGCGTACCTTGCACCGATCCATCGAGCTTCGAGCGTTCGGCATGCGATCAAACTGGCCTTCCTCGGACCAGATACCCAAGACTTGATCGTAGCCAAAGCCAATCGATTAGAGATCTGGTCCTCCAATCCACAGTTTCCCGATGATCCTACATTATTCCTGCAGCATACCAAAGCACTCTACGGCAAGGCGACATTGCTACACAAGCTCAGACCTGCGACGAGTCCCACAGACCATCTATTCGTAGGAACAGACCGGTACAACTACTTTACCCTCAGCTGGGATGCCGAGCGTAAGGAGCTCAAGACCGAGAAGAGCTATGTCGACATTGCCGAGAAGGCAGCAAGAGACAGTCAGACTGGCGATAGAATACACATTGATCCCACATCACGATTCATGATTTTGGAATGCTACGAGGGTGTCGTCAATATTCTGCCTATTGCACACGCAGGAAAGGGCAAGCGCAAGGCGGCGGATGATGAGATTGGTGAGCTCGCGGATCCCATACAGGTGCGGATACCAGAGTTGTTTGTGAGAAGTACTTGCTTCTTGCACAGAAGGCAGGCCGGCGCGAAGCATGCGAAGCCAGCATTTGCTCTGATGTACGAGGACAGTCAGAATAAGGTTCGGATAAAGGTGCGAGAGTTGGAATACGGACAGTCACTAAGGCCGAGCGAAGAGCCTTCGACTGCAGATTTGGATGAAGGCAAGGAAGTGTCTGGGCAGCTGGAGCTTGGTTCTAGCCATTTAATACCACTGCCACCACCGATGTATGGTATGCTGGTCGTGGGAGAGACCAGCATCTCGTATGTCGAGGAGTTCGAGCATCAAGTCAAAGAGACGCAGCCATTGGAAGAGGCCACCGTGTTCGTGGATTGGTGTCAAATTGATGACCAGAGATATGCACTTGCGGACGACTACGGCAAGTTGTACCTTCTCATGATACAGCAGACCAGGAATGGTGAGTACTCCAGCCATCAAATCGACATTCTCGGCGAGACAAGTCGAGCGAGCACCCTGGTCTACCTGGATGAGGGCCGAATCTTCGTTGGCAGCCATCAAGGAGACAGCCAGATCATCCAGATCATGCCACGGAAGCTTGAGGTACTACAGACTTTCCCGAACGTTGCTCCCATTCTGGACTTCGCAGTGATGGATATGGGTAACAGAAGCTCCGATGCGCCTGTCAATGAGTTCTCGAGTGGTCAGGCAAGGATCGTCACAGGCTCGGGCGCCTTCAAGGATGGGAGTCTGCGATCGGTGCGATCTGGAGTTGGACTAGAAGATCGGGGTGATCTGGGCAGCCTGGATGCCCCCATCTCCTCGCTCTTTGCTCTGCGGTCTCGACCTGCGCCTGCCGTGGTGAATACACTTGTAGTGAGCTTTGTCTCGCATACGAGGGTGTTCGTCTTCACCGCAGAAGGCGACGTGGAGGAACAGGAGCAATATCGGGGCTTCGAACTCGGAGAGAGCACGCTTCACGCCGGGAACCTCGCAGACGGCAGAGTCATTCAGATCACCAATTCCTCCGTGGTACTCGCTGATCAGGAAGGTGATATGGTTACCGATCGCTGGCAATCACCCAGTGGCACCTCAATCACGGCCGTCTCTGCGAATGGAAACAATATCCTCGTATCTCTCAAGGGCGCGTCTCTGCTGGTGTTGGATGTGTCGGGATCTACGATTAAGATCCACGCACAACGCGAGTTTGGCAGTGATGAACAGGTCTCGTGCATTGCCCTGTCACCTTCAATACCGACTCAGTGTGTTGCTGGCTTCTGGAAGGATGGCAAAGTGGCATTCCTGGACTTGGAGACATTGAAGACCCAGGCAAGCGAGACAGTAACAGAGGAAGACTCCCTCGCGGTACCCCGATCTCTCACAGTGGCCAAGATACTCAAGGGGCAGCCTCCTACGCTGTTCGTCGGTCTTGCGGATGGCAACGTGGTCACATACTCGATCCAGTCGGCCAGCGATCCCTTCATCGCACGCAAGAGCATCATTCTCGGCACACAACAAGCAAATTTCGCAGTACTGCCACGCGATAATGGTCTGGAGAACGTATTTGCCACATGCGAGCATCCGTCTTTGATCTACGGCTCGGAGGGTAGAATCGTCTTTTCCGCGGTCACTGCTGAGAATGCTACATGCATTTGTTCGTTTGACTCGTTCGAACCATACGGCAACGCCATCGCCATTGCCTCCAACGATGAGCTCAAGATCGCAGTCGTGGACGAAGAACGGACTACGCATGTGCAAGATCTGTTCCTCAATCAGACTGTGCGACGCATTGCATACTCCGCGGACCTGAAAGCTTTCGGGCTAGGATGTATTCGACGAACACTTTCTGCTGGTCAAGAGGAAGTCGTGAGCTGCTTCAAACTGGTGGATGAGATCGCGTTCAAGGAACTCGACTCTTACCAACTCAATGGAGACGAGCTTGTGGAGTCAGTCATCCGCTGCAAACTCGACGATGGATCAGGCGGCGATGCCGAGCGCTTTGTGATTGGAACAGCATATCTCGATGACCAAGATGCGAGCAATGCGAAGGGCAGAATACTTGTCCTGGAGGTCACCGAGGACAGAATGTTGAAGCTTGTGACAGAGATCTCCGTCCGCGGAGCATGTCGATGCCTCGCAGTCTCGCACGGGCGAATCGTTGCGGCTTTGATCAAGACCGTAAGTCACCTCGTCGAATGCGCACCGAATCGATCTAACCATTTTGCAGGTCATCATCTATTCTTTCGAGTACGAAACACCCAGCTCACCAGTCATGGTCAAGAAAGCAGCCTACCGCACCTCGACCGCACCCATCGACATCTGTGTCACTGGCGACATAATCGCAGTCACCGACTTGATGAAGTCCATGTCCCTCGTGCAGCATACTCTCGGCCAAGCCGGCGGGCCCGACAACCTGACGGAGGTTGCCCGCCACTTCGATACGCTGTGGGGAACGGCAGTAGCCAATGTGGATGAGAATATCTACCTTGAATCCGATGCGGAAGGCAATCTCGTCGTCCTTGAACGCGATGTCAAAGGATTTAGCGAGGAGGATCGCAGACGACTTCGTGTGACGTCGGAAATTCTGCTCGGAGAAATGGTCAACCGCATTCGCCGGATCGATGTGTCACCAACGCCCAACGCGACCGTCATACCAAGAGCCTTCCTCGCCACTGTCGAAGGATCGATCTATCTATTCGCGTTGATCGCAGAGGGCAAGCAGGACTTGTTGATTCGAATGCAGAACAAGATGGCGGAAATGGTGCAGAGTCCGGGCCATGTTCCGTTCGCCAAGTTCAGAGGATTCAAGACGCAGGTCAGGGATATGGGAGAGGAGGGCCCGAGTCGATTTGTGGATGGGGAGCTGATTGAGCGATTCCTGGATTGTGACGAGGATGTGCAGGCTGAGGTCGCAAAGGAGCTGGGTGGCGACGTGGAGGAGTTAAAGATCATGGTTGAGGGGTTAAAGAGGATTCATTGATGTGGGGGAGTTGAAGAATCGAACGGCAGAAACTATTGACTGAAGTGGATCCTTCCACGAAGTCCTATCGACACATGAAGCACGACTACGGCATCCTTCCAATATTCGACCCACCAAACTCGTTCACCGGAATCGATATCGATATGAAAGCTAAAAAGATTTCGGCCCTGATCGACCCTCGGTTACACAGTATGCATACAGTGCATCTCGCATTCCACTAAGGCGGCATGGTGGAGCAGCTGAAAAGATAGAAATAGCATACACGATCATACACGATCCCAGGTCCCAACGAAAGACGTCGGCCCAAATTGAGCTCCACCGACACGGCAAGTACACATAAAAGCCTTCTTCCAGCCCATTCACTCCTCCTTACCCTCTCCCACTTTCTCAATCACCTTTTCCCATCATGTTCTCCTCCATCATCACCCTCCTCGCCCTTGGCGCCAGCTTCATCTCCGCCGAAGAAAGCATCCCCTACAAGCTCAAAACCGAATCCGACAGCACATTCCTCTACATCACGCCAATCGACGACTGCAAATACAAAGTCTCCGCGACCGGCTACTCCGGCGCCGGCTCCAAGTTCCACTGGACGGATACCCAAAACATCAACAACTCCACCATCGTGGCCACCGACTATGGTCCCAACGCCCTGCTGGACGTCTACGCCGTTCGACGCCCGGAGTCGCTGGGTATGGCGCAGGTGTTTGTTCGAACGAACCTCACGGAGGAGGAGAGGACGTTTACGCAGCAGATCAGTATTGCGGACTCGCAGTTGAGGTATGGAGGGTACGAAGGGGTGCCTTATGTGTTTTTCTGTAAGTATTTGATGGCTTGTGGAGGCGGCTTGCGGGTTGGAGAGTGATTGCTGACGGTGATGAATTACAGTCTGCAACACGGAGGTGACGGATGATTTTGTGGATCTTCCGCATACGCTGTTTATCAGAAGGTCGGACATTTGCTTGCCGGAGGGATGCTGGGATACAGTGTTGGATCTTACCAGTCAGGGATTGAGAGGCAACTCGTGAATGGACAGGATGACGAGGGAATGATGAGATTGAGGGTTACCCGACAGGGTCTCCAGACCGTCGCTTCAGGGAGATGCCGATACTGCCACTGTTGCCTGTTGGCAATATCGCACGACGTTCCTACTGCATCTTGTGTCCTGACCATCTCGCTACATGAGCCGTTCAGGAAGACTGCTGTGTATAACTCAAATGCCTTTCTCCACCTCTCGTGTGGCGTTTGCGATCCTTCCGTTCGAATAGCCATCTCGGCGAGTAGAAGCACGTCCTGTACGTTACCCTGGACTGCCAAATCTTCGTTGAGCTCGCTCAAGTGTAAGTATTAGAGACCGTCCAGAGACATCCTAACCCTAACGTCCAACCCTAACGACTGTCTGAATAAGCCTGGCGAAAATGCCACGCCCGACGCAACGATCGCCTCGCTAGTCGGTCTAGGAACAGGTGCGAGCACAATGAGCATGTAGTGTCTCATCGCAATCTATGAGCTAGATCACGTACAGCATTGAACGCTCGAGGTAGAACTTAAATCCGGGCCACAAGTAATAGTGAAGTCGACGTTCTTCTTGTGGAAAGAGTCAGATCTTGAGGGTGCCTGAGGCTTCAAGTCTCCAGGTCTTAGTAATCCTGTGACGTGCCTGCCTGAGCTCGTTTGGCGGCAGGCGTTCCTGACTGACGCCAACTTGACCTTTACAGCTCTGAACTTAACCACCAAAATCGCCATCTCAAACACAGCCACAAGTCCACGCCGTCTCACCATCTAACGCCATCACCAATCAATACCATCGACTATACCGTGGTCATCTCTCCTTCTATCCCTGCAGGTTGTCCCAACGCTGCCCTCACCGTCCGTCTGGCCCGGCCTGGAGGAGTAGTTCACTCTAATAATCATACTTGCAGATGAAGCGGAAGCTTTCCGACTCCGAAGACACGACCAACTCCACAGAACTTAACAACCGGAAGAAGAGCATGACAGAGGCCAACGGCAACGGCAGCACCGCCATGGACGTCGACACACCGGCCGCCACGCTGGAGCAGCTCAAAGATGCCAGCAACGGCGAGATCGATGAGTCGCTATACTCCCGCCAGCTGTATGTCTTGGGCCACGAGGCTATGAAGCGTATGGGATCATCGCACGTTCTCGTATCAGGACTGCGCGGATTGGGAGTGGAGATTGCGAAGAACATTGCACTGGCAGGTGTCAAGAGTCTGACTCTGTTTGATCCCAAGCCAGCTGCGATTCAAGATCTGTCATCACAATTCTTCCTACACCCAGAGGATGTTGGAAAGGCAAGAGCTGATGTTACAGTGCCACACGTGGCAGAGCTCAATCCCTACACACCCGTCAAGATCCACCCCTCAAAGGACCTCACCACCGATTTGCAATCACTCAAGCAATATCAAGTCGTCGTTTTGACAGACACGCCACTCAAGGACCAGATCAAGATCGCCGACTTCTGCCACGACAACGGCATCTTTGTAGTCATCACGGACACATTCGGTCTGTTTGGTACCATCTTCACCGATTTCGGAAAGAACTTCACCTGCGGCGATCCAACTGGAGAGAACCCACTTAGTGGTATCGTCGCCGGCATCGACACGGACGGACTGGTATCAGCGTTGGACGAGACTCGCCACGGCTTGGAAGATGGAGACTTTGTCACATTCACAGAAGTGGAGGGAATGGAGGGCCTGAATGATGGCACACCTCGCAAGATTACGGTGAAGGGACCATACACATTCTCCATCGGCGACGTGTCGTCATTTGGACAGTACAAGCGCGGTGGACTGTACACGCAAGTCAAGATGCCGAAGATCATCAACTTTGAGCCTCTCAGCAAGCAGCTGCAGAAGCCAGAGTTGATGATTGCGGATTTTGCAAAGTTCAACCGTCCTGGTATGATGCATGCCGGCATCCAGGCTTTGCATGCGTTTGCGGAGAAGCACAACGGAGAGCTCCCACGCTCGCACAACGAAGCTGATGCGCAGGAGCTGGTCAAGCTGGCGAAGGAGATCGCGGAGAAGTCGGAGGACAAGCCGGAGCTGGACGAGAAGGTCATCACGGAATTGGCATACCAGGCTCGCGGTGACTTGTCACCCATGGCCGCTTTCTACGGCGGTCTGGCTGCGCAGGAAGTGTTAAAGTCCGTGTCGGGCAAGTTCCACCCCATCAAGCAGTGGCTGTACTTCGACTCGCTTGAGTCAATCCCAACATCTTCCAAGCGTAGTGAGGAGCTCTGCAAGCCGCTTGGAACTCGCTACGACGGGCAGATTGCTGTGTTCGGAAAGGAGTATCAAGAAAAGCTCTCCAACATCAAGCAATTCTTGGTCGGCGCCGGCGCCATCGGCTGTGAGATGTTGAAGAACTGGGCAATGATCGGTCTTTCGACTGGACCAAACGGCAAAATCAGCGTGACGGACAATGATCAAATCGAGAAGAGTAATCTCAACAGACAATTCCTTTTCCGGGCCAAAGACGTTGGCAAGTTGAAGAGTGAGGCGGCTTCAGCGGCTGTACAAGCGATGAACCCGGATTTGAGTGGCAAGATCGAGATGATGAAGGACAAGGTTGGTCAAGAGACGGAGGCGATCTTCAACGAGACCTTCTGGGAGAGCCTTGATGGTGTAACCAACGCACTCGACAACGTCGATGCTCGGACATATGTCGACCGTCGGTGCGTCTTCTTCCGCAAGCCTCTTCTCGACAGCGGCACGCTTGGCACGAAGGGCAACACCCAAGTTGTCCTGCCAAACCAGACGGAGTCATACTCTAGCTCTCAGGATCCGCCCGAGCAGTCATTCCCGATGTGCACCCTCCGATCTTTCCCGAACCGCATCGAGCACACAATCGCTTGGGCAAAGGAGCTCTTCCACTCGTCCTTTGCTGGTCCTGCTGAGATTGCCAACGCATACATCTCCCAGCCAGACTACCTTGGCACGCAGTTGAAGCAGTCTGGTAGCGAGAAACAGACGTTGGAGACTCTGCGCGAGTACCTTGTCACCGACAAGCCTCAGTCATTCGACGACTGCATCAAGTGGGCCCGTATGCAATTCGAGAAGCAATACAACAATGCCATCCAGCAGTTGTTGTTCAACTTTCCGAAAGACTCCACCACCTCCACTGGCCAGCCATTCTGGTCAGGACCCAAGCGTGCACCAGACCCACTCAAGTTCGACGTCAACAATCCTACTCACTACTCTTTCGTCCTCTCCGCGGCAAACCTTCACGCCTTCAACTACCACATGCAGCCCAACACGGACCGCAAGCATATCACCTCCGTGCTCGAAAGCATGAACGTTCCCGAGTTCAAGCCTGATCCGGGCGTCAAGATTCAAGCCGACGACAAGGAGCCTGACCCGAATGCTCAAGGTGGCGAGATGGACGACAACGAGCAGCTCAACAAGATCGCCAGTTCTCTGCCAACGCCAAAGTCTCTCGGTGACTTCCGCCTTGAGCCTGTCGAATTCGAAAAGGACGATGACACCAACTTCCACATTGACTTCATCACCGCGGCATCCAACCTCCGCGCGGAGAACTACAAGATCGTCACCGCCGACCGCCACAAGACCAAGTTCATCGCCGGCAAGATCATTCCTGCGATTGCCACCACGACGGCTCTCGTCACTGGTCTCGTGATCTTGGAGCTGTACAAGATTGTCGACGGCAAGACCGATATTGAGCAGTACAAGAACGGCTTCGTCAACCTGGCGCTGCCGTTCTTCGGCTTCAGCGAGCCGATTGCGTCGCCGAAGGGCACGTACAAGGGTCCGGATGGAGATGTCACGATCGACAAGCTGTGGGACCGCTTCGAGAGCAACGATGTCACTCTGCAAGAGTTCATCGATGACTTCAAGAAGAGGGGCTTGGATATCAGCATGATCTCGAGTGGAGTCAGCTTGCTGTATGCGAGCTTCTACCCGGCCAGCAAGAACAAGGAGAGATTGCCGATGAAGTGAGTGCAAACATTTCGAGCGTGTCTGAGCTGTCACTGACCATAACTGAATAGGTTGTCCAAGCTTGTCGAGCACATCTCCAGGAAGCCGATTCCGGACCATCAGAAGAACGTCATCTTCGAGATCACGGCTGAGGATGCTACAGAAGAGGACGGTACGTCATCCAAAAGGCAAAGGGCTACTGAAGCATGCCTCTGGCATATTTCATTGGCTCTTGCCCGCGTACACACACAGTTTGAAACCATGCTAATCCTTCAAAAATAGTCGAGGTCCCGTTTGTATTGGTTCGACTAGATAGGTGAACTGAGTCAAAACGACCGAAGTGCGAGGCGGAAGCCGGACCGGAGCAAGAGAAAATGAATTCTCTAAATTCGTCGAGCTGGAAATCGCGATACGACGATCAAGAGTGATTACGAGCGGGAACGAAGCAGGTCAGACTGACATCAACGACCGCGATGGTGGACAACGACTACACCACTCATGCGCGAAGTGGACATATGATGCAAAGAACAGGAATAGAAGTAGATAGAAAGGTGTATCTTCTGAGCTACAGGTCCCCTTCCTTCCTGGTGACGGATGGACAAGCTTGATAAACCAGAATGGTGAAGCCTCTCCTCATCGTGCCATTGGTGCCTCCTACTTGCGACCCCTTTCTACTATCGAGTGTCGTAGGTTCGACCACCTGGCAACACTTGGCCAAGCTGAATATCGCGAACTAGTGTTCCTTGCTGGAGGAGTCTGGCTCGAATGCTTCAAGGCCTTCGCGGGCAGATTGCCGCACGTCGAAGCATTTGAGTTGCGAGGAAGTTTTGATGAGGAAGACGGCGAAGCTGATGGTTACTTTTGGTTTGGGGACCTCGATCGCGAGACGAATACCAGCCACGGTAAGGTCGTCGCTGAGTACCTCAAAGCCGGAGGTGAAAGGACCCCGCCTTTACCTTTCCGGCCATATGCTTGAGAAGAGGGACATGAGGATGAAGATGACTGGACCGATGACGAGAACGAAGACGAAGACGAGGACCAGGGGATCGCAATGCCATTGATCGATGCCGCTTGAGGAATCGCGATACGAGGATGTGGCTAACACCTTGATATGGCGCTCAGGACGTCGAAGATCGTGTTGAACAATCAGGTCATCAAGTTCGACTTGCTCCAAGATCTGTTCCTTGGTCTCCTCCGTGCGGACACTCTATCCGCATGTTTTGCCCATCCTGAATGCAATCCTGCGGTTGATTGCACACAACGAATATCGAAACAGTCTCCAAATAGTGTTGGTCTCTCGAATCTCCGATCTCGGCTCCCCACCCGATGTCCACAGCGTTGGCCGTGCAGTGCAACAATGCCAAAGCAAGCATAACTTACGAAAGCGGGTTGTTTTGGACAGGGGTGCGCGTCGAAAGTGTCGAATTTTCTGTTCCATTCCTCATTCACTTTCAATTGCCATACTCCAGTCATCATCAAATTACCAGAGCTGTTGGTGCATATCATGTAAACTTTGCTGCTTTGCAATACAGCCGTTCTGTCGATCGCCATGTTCTCCGCAAAAGCATTGCGATATCTCCAAGGCAGGGAACCTCCAAAGTCGTCTTCAAAATCCCTGGACGACCTCCCAAATGAGCTTCTCGGCGGGATCTGTGGCTACTGCGATAAGCCGGGAATCAAAGCCTTGAGGCTGGCATGCCGCACAACCAATCATGTTGCGACCGAATACCTTTTCCCGGAAGTGGTGGTGTTTATGAATCGCGACAGCCTTGAAGCGTGCCGTGGAGTGGGTAAGTCTTGAACCGCATGGAGACTAAGCAGTCTGTACAGATCTGTTCGTATCTGAGCATGGCTGATCCTCCATCCTTTGGGAATGCAGCTGCACACCCAATATTCTCCAAGACAGCGCGCAATCTCTGGATTCAAGCCGATCGCCCGAGGAAAACGACACTGGAAGAGTGGGACGAGGGACAAAAGCTGATCACTGAGTTGGATCTCCGCAGACTGGTATTGGACCGTATTGACCAAGAGCTCGTTGTGGGCAGCAGAGAACACACCGCCGCGAAGAAGGCAATGTTTGAGAAGGTCTGCAACCAGTTCCACATAGAGAATCCGCCATTGTCGAAGGAACAACGTCGATCTCGCCATGCGCATGCAGTCCGTCTCGCTACGGACGCCGGCCAAATGATGCGCGATCAGAGTTTGTTCGCATGCTTTCGTGAGGTGCTGATGAAATGCGACCAGATCGACAGCGTAGATCTCACGACGTGCCATAATCTTCGTACAGCGACGACTGAACACAACAAGAGCTTCGCGCAGGGTCTACTGCGGCCGGTTGGCGACTTAAATGAGCAAGAGTCCGGCGTTGATGCCATGACCCAGCTTATGCTCGCTGCCTCCAGCGTCGGGTTCAAGCCCAAAAAGATCAATCTGGGAAATCTTTCACACCGCATTCTCATCAATCAGGAAGAATTTTCCGACCAGCTCCAGGAACTTTTCACCAATGTCGAACACTTGGTCTGGACGGTCTACGACCATGCCAAGTTGGGCAGTTACGCCTACGCCTACGTGGACATTGCTTCTGATCTCTTCGAAACCAAAGCTCTTGTTTCTCTCATGGAGCTCACGACAAAATTGCAGCATCTTTGTCTTTATCTCCCGGACCATACGAATGGCGATAATGTGACACTGCAGGATATTGTGGGCGGCACCACATGGAGATATCTGACGCATCTAGACATTGCAAACTTCGAAGCAAAGCCGGACGACTTGACAGATCTTCTCATACGCCACAGAGATACCCTTACTCACGTTGAACTCGGTACAGTCTGTCTCAAGACAGGGACTTGGCCCGAGTGCTTTGAGTCATTCGCTGGGAAATTGCCCAAGATTCAACAATTCGAGGTCAGGTCAAGGTTCAGCGATGACACCATCGGCGAGTCGTTCTTGTGGTTCGGATGGCCGGACGAGAAGCACAACAATGCACGCGGCGAGGAAGTCCGCAAGTTCATTGTCACTGGCGGCAAAGAATGCCCGACAATCCACTACCAACATTATGAAGGCGAATCCACGTCTGAGCATCGGAGTGAAGGGAACGACGAGGATGGAAATGATGATCTGGAAGGTGACGAGGACGATGATGAAGCCTAGCACGAGGGCATCTACGGACTTGACGAGGACGATCAGGGCGACGATCCTATCTATCAAACTCCGTACGGACAGTGGCCATGGACTGGATGAGATCTCCTGTGATCCGGAGTTTGGAATCGAGGAGGCAGTATCACAGCATGTACTGTACAAGACCAGCAGTTAGAGAATGCAAAACGCCGAGACCAGCTGCCTAGCATGCAACAGCCGCCTTCTGATGACGCCCTCAACTAGTGTCATTTTACTGGGGCACTATAACCCGACGTTCATGCCATGCACTCTGCCCGAGGTCCTGAAGTCAACCAGACGCACTCCAGCTTGTGGACCTGGAATGCACTTCGAAAATAACTGAATCTGCCCGGGTAACGGCAGAAGCAACGTCGGCACCAAGTCGAGCGTTGCGGCGCGAGAGCGTCGTGCCATAATGTGATATCAAGTCTTCAACTCTGCCGATCGGCACGAACCCAAGCACAGAGCGTACTAATGGCCATCAAGGAAGCAGTGGATCGCATTCTCCGCTATCAGCTTCAGCACATTTCGCAGCCTTACTCTGACTCGGACTGGCCAGCACATCTCTTTTGTCGCGATACAACCAGAGATGCTGCAGGACAAACACCGCATCCGCCAGCAAACTCAGAATGGCCGATCCCAGCTTCAGCGAGTTGCCACTCAGTCCCGACCATCCGCTTGGCGCGAGCAGTCGATCACCAGCTGAACCAGACTGAGTATGCCGCCGCCTGCGTCGAGCAGAACACCGATTATGGTGAAGCCACGAGTTGATCTACGGAGGTGGTTGGAGATGATCTGGGGAATGTACTTGAAGACCGTTATGACGAGTTTCAACGTTGAGATGGTGGAGATCTGGATGACTAGTGTCAGCTGATGGATTCGGAGGACATTTTTCCCGGCGGGATGCTGACGTACGACATCGATCCATTCCCAAGTCATGCCATCAGCCGCATTCTTAGTTGCAAGGCCGGGGGATGCAACGGCGAAAGTAACGCTCGTGAAGACAGCCAATCCACTCCCGATGACCAGCGCTGCAGTGACTTTACTCATCTCACGTTTCCCGGTCCGATCACTCGACACACATGTGTCCCTCCATCTCCAAAGTCCAGGCCAGAACTGCGAAAACACGACAGCACACAGCAAGAAGGAATGTATGGCATAGCAGAAGTCGTTGAAGCGCACTGTCGGTTCCGGGCTCGTCGAATGGCGATCGGCGTATTGTGCTCGTACCGTAGGCGAGAAGAGAAGAGCCGCGGAGCTGGTAGTCTGTGGTATTGGGTTTGTACGTCAGCTCGGTTCAATCACATGAGACGAAGCCGCGAAGAGCTGCGAGTGACAGATGAACGTACGTAGCAAGCTGATCCGAGGACGTTCAGAACCGGATAATCAAAGGTCAGGCCTTCTGTGGACTTTCGGGAGAAGTTGAGAAGAGGCTGCGGGTAGTACGATAGAGAGAAGTAGCCCCAGCCGCAGAGCCTATGAATTGGTCAACGAGTGGTCGACTCGGCTTGACTGCAACGGCATAGGTACCATGATAAACCACTCAGAAATTGGCCAAGATCCATTTCAACTGTTCAAGCCATCAGCGTCGGCGTTCAGAAAGAAGCTGCATCGTTCTCGAATGTGGTCCAGCGGGTGTAAATGTTCCATCGGCATACCACTTTCTGGTCCGCGATTCACTCTGTAGTTTACTCCGCGATACTCCGTCTACTCCGTCCGTACGTCTTACTTGCTTGTCAAGTATGTCCTGTGCATGAGCTCCCGGGCAATGGGACGAAGACGCCAGAAAGAGTCCATATCGCTCCTGTTTGCCAGAGGTTGAAGCAGCAGAAGCGAGCAGCGGCCTCTCATCCCACGAGAGGAGTCTTTCCGAGTCGCTCCTCACCCGAAGCACGAGGCGGATCGTGGAATGCGATGCTGGTACAAGCATATATGGATCTCGGCAAGAGCTTTCGCACCGGCGGCCCGATCTTGTCATATTTCTCGAAAATTGATGGGCCAGCTGAGGAAAGAGATGAGATACTCAAGTGAGGTCAAAAGAGATGGTCGCTCTGGGAAGGGACCCGCGTCACAATTGAGTTCGGAGTCGACTCCGGCATTGCGACTTCACGACTTCGCGTCCTCTCTTCGCCGGCCTCCAATCTTTGTTCGCCATCCCATTCTCGAGAGCTCTTATTCATTGAACCCGACCGTGCAAAGAACCAAGCTCATTCAGTATGGACAACCTACCAGACGAGCTGCTTGGAATGATTTGCAGTCACTGCAACAAACTGGAACTCAAGAGTCTTCGCCTTGTCAGCCGCACCACATTGAAAGCTGCGAACGAATGCCTACTTCCGGAGATCGTGGTATTCATGAACCGAGAAAGCCTCGAATCCTGCAAAGGCATTGCTGCGCACCCAGTATTCTCCAGGACAGCTCGGAACCTTTGGATACAAGCAGATCGTCCCCGAAGGACTAGTTTCAGTGAATGGGACGCCGCACGGAAACGCCAATTTGTTGACTTGGAAAGCATTAAGACCGCAACCGATGTTGTCTATGCGTCGCAAAGTGGGATCAAGAAAGGGGACCGACGAGCCGCTATGCTTGCGATAGTCCAAGAGCTTCAGGCAAAAGCCAACCTCGAGGTCGCCACATGGTCCAAGGAGCAATGCGAGAGTCTCTATGCAAAGGTGCTTCGCATAACATCAGAGGCCGAGGAGATCTTCTACGACCACTCTCTATCGACTTGCTTTCGGAACATCTTTACACGATGCCCGAATGTAGATTCCGTGGAAATTACGCTCGCCAACTCTATCCGACGTGGCACTATTGAAGAGAACGAGGCATTTAAACGAAGCGGAGCTCGCGCATTTGGTGATATGGATCCTGACACTCCCGGTGTGGATGCCCTGACCCAGCTGGTATCGGCTGCGCTGGCTGTGGAATTCAGACCTAGGGTTTTGAAACTTGGGGATGTCTCGCACTACGCATTCATGCGCAAAGCTCTCTCGGACCAGCTGAAGATTCTCTTTACAGACCTTGAGGAATTGACATGGAAGTTCACCATTCCGTACCTTGATGACGACGAAATCGATTCGGAGGGATTCGATGAAACGGTGCAGGACTTTGCACTTCCTGGCAAATTCGTCTCTCTCCTGGAGGGTGCACCCAAACTGAGAAAGCTTGATTTGGAGCTGCCCTTCAGTTACCAGGCTGACGAGCTCATCATGCTGGCGTGGGTTGTCGGCGATGTAACGTGGCCGCTGCTTGTGCACGTTCAACTTCTCAATTTCGACACGACGCATGCTGATCTGAGCGGATTCCTACTACGCCACAAGGACACACTGACAAGCGTGTGCATCGGAGAAGTGCACCTCCTAGATTCCGGAGCCGGAGAAGAGTCGCAAGACCGGTGGTCAGACTGCTTCCTCTCTTTCGCTGGCAAACTTCCCAAGGTCCAGGAGTTTGACTTACGAGGGAAGTTTTATGCCAACTGGAAAGAGTTCTACAATTTTGGCGACCTGGAACAGAATGCAAATAACAGATACGGCAGAGCAGTCTCTGAATTCCTGATCGCTGGAGGAGACCAGCTGCCGGAATTTCCAGAACGGGAGGAGAGCGATGGCTGGTTGGATGATGACGAGGACGACGTGCTTCAGCCGGCTGTTGGTGATGATGCCGAGAACGATGAGAACGTCGATCCCGATGTCTGAAGGCCAGTGACACTGACACACTCTAAGAGAGCGCATGACGGACATCCTTTCGGTTCCGACATACTCGGCCCGGAGAGCTTCGGGGACGCGGACTGGAAGCCGATCATTTTCAGAAGTACAGTCCTGCGGCACGCCCACGACCACCAATATAGATTCGAGAGCTGGTAGTCTTGTTGTATGGAGACCCTCGCTTGCGCAAGAGGTTGCTGTCCGCCGTCATGCTGAAGGAAGTGATTGCATCACTGGGACTGGCCAAACTCCTCGATCTAGTTCGTGATTGTTTCGATGAAGTGTCACCCCGTATGAGCGTTCAAGCTTAATGTCCAGAGTGCCCTGTACCGTCCTGGGCAAGGCCGAAGCAGACCGCACTTTATTTGCCACGTCAAACGGGAATATGAGGCGTCAAGAGGGACTGGTCCTTGGACTTTCTTGAAGAATCGGAACGGCGACTCAAGAGGGTCGGGGTATCATCGACCTTACTATACCAGCGCCATCATCACAGCCACGTTGACTATATACCGCAGTTGACTGATAATGCGGGATTGCGGTCCGCGGATCAAGTGCATTGAGGCCAAGAAAAGGCTGGAGTGCGCGTGAATGACCTTCCAGGCCCAATTCACGTGCAGTGTTTGCGACTCCACTTCCACTGTTCAACTTTCTCTTTGGCTTCCCGTCTTTCTCCTTTCCTTCTCGTCATTACTTTGCGCAACAACATTCATCTCTCGCGCATATCGTCTTTACGGCTCTCCACATCCTTCACAACATGGACAAACTCCCGGACGAACTCAAGGGGTGGATATTCGACGACTGCGACGTTGCGCAAATCAAAAGCCTGCGATTGACATGCCAATCTATTCAGCACGCCGCAGACGAACGCCTTCTGCAAGAAGTGGTTCTCGTTATGAACCGCGACAGTCTGGAAGCGTGCTATAGCATTGCTGCTCACCCAATCTTCTCTGAAACTGCTAAAAGCTTGTGGATCCAAGCGGATCGTCCAAGGCAGGAGACATTCGATGAATAGGATCGAAGCCGCAAGGATCGCATCTGCGGCGCAGCCGTAAGCCAGGCGATGAGTCAAATTCTCAAGTCTACCGACAAGCTCCCCAAGGCAAAGCGAAGCGCAGCGACAAGCGCACTAATGAGCGAGGCTGATGCTCGAGCCAAGAGCGATATGCCTGTCCTGTCTGATGACCAAGCTGAGTACCTTTTTGGCCGCGCGCTTCGCGTGGCTTCGGAGGCCACTGAAATTTTCGACGACGGGTCGTTGCTGCGATGCTTGCGGCACATTCTGGACAGTACCAATGTCCAGACGGTTGACCTCACAATGCGGAATTACGTCAGGTTCTGCTCAACGGAGAGGAACAAAAGCTTCGCGAAAGCTATGATACGTCCGTTGGGTGATCTTGATCAGGCCACGTCAGGCCTCGATGCCATGGTCGAACTGGTGCTCGCTGCATCGAAGTCCAAATTTACACCCCGAGAGTTAAGGCTTGGCTCGCTTTCCTACCTTATCTTTTTGCGCGAAGACCTCGCCGGCAAGTTTCAAGACCTCCTCCTTGGGGTAGAAGAGCTGGCGTGGATCTTCTCCGTTCCAGTTGTTGGCGGCGACTACGATCTGGACGACGATGCCTTCGAAGAGCTCATACAAGACTTCGGTGTGGTCGACAACAAATTTCTCCCTCTGATGAAGGCCGCAAAGGAACTCAAGCGGCTCAATCTGGATCTACCCTGGCACTGGGATGCCGAAGTCGCTGTACAGCTCGAAAACGTCGTGGGAGGGATTACTTGGCAAAATTTGACCAATGTTCGTGTCGCCAGCTTCGAAACATCCGCTGATCAGCTGAAAGACTTCTTGCTGCGCCACGGCGACACTCTGGTCACGGTACAGCTCGGGAACGTGCAGCTCCAGGAGGGAATTGGAACCTGGCCCGATTGCTTTGCCGCATTCGCGGGTGAGCTGCCCCATGTTCAGAACTTCCAGTTACGAGGATCGTTCGGGAGGGAGGTGGATTCAGGTCCACTGGAGTGGTACTACTTCGGGCTTCTGGAGGAATATCGCAGCAATAATTATGGGGAACAGGTCTCAAGATACTTGATCAACGGAGGAGAGCGGTGTCCCCCACGACCGAGCATTCAAGAGCAAGACTACTGGAGGGAAGAAGGCGAAGATGATGAAAATAAGGAGCATGACGAGGACATGGAGGACGGTGGCGACGGCGACGAGAGCGAGCTTGACGAGGACGATGACAACGATGAGTAGGAAAGCGACGGCAACGAGGAGTGGGTCATTTCAGTTCTTACCTCAAGCGTACTACTGATGAAAGCAATAGGCGCCTACACTAATGCAATCTACGAACGTCTATCCTTCGCTTTCATGTGATCAGGTAATCTGTTGAACCATGTCACCGCAACAACGAACGGTCCTGCTCCCTTCTCACTGTTTGCCCGGCCTCATTATTGACTCTCCGCCCTACTCCCCGCTAAGCTCATGTCATTCGCTGCGCCCATCGGAATCAGCTGACGTGCGGACCGGATCCCGTGCAAAGCCACCTCATATATGCGGCTCGCAGATGTTTTGTTTGGTCTTCAGACACGATTGAATCTCAACCATTTTCCATTGCTTGCATCCACAAAGACTGGTAGCGTCCTTCGTTTTCTCGTCCATACTATACCACCACCTTACTCTGCATTTCATATGGAAGTGTTCAGACGCGAGATGGTCGCCATGATATCGCAGTCTTGAGACTGAGAACGGGATTTGAGATGCAGTCCGAAGTCCGTGGCTTTGGTCTGAGAGAATTCCGCCTTCTGCCTTTCATGCTCACGTACCGCGTGATGTCCTGCGATCACGCCCATAGCCACGGCCTGAAGCAGCTGGAGACGTCAGAAATACTAGCCATATCAGAGACTGGTGCAGCAGGAGATAGACAGCCATGGGTTCTGCTTTCGTATGAGGTCTGAGGGCCACATCCCGCCTCTCTCCCGTCGAACACAGTCCAGCGAGCAGTGCAATAGGCAGCCGATTCTTTATTGAGGCAAATGATCATCGAGAACCGAGATGCGACATCAATGAACATCGTCCGTCTGTGTGATGATGCATGGAGCATTCAAGTGAAGTCAACAGGTGCTTTGAGCAGGGGTTCCGCTTCGAAATTGAGTTTGATCCGTCCCGCCACTTTTGGTCGCGATTTCTCGCGTCTGTCTTGTCCTCGACCTCATCAATGTCTTGTCGTTCTTACAAGTTTATGCATCACTCCGCCGTGCAACTTGCTGCAATCTACTGCGTCAAGAACCACGGTCGGCATTCAGGGCTTACCTCTAGGATCCGAATACCTTCTCGCCGGATACTCACTCGCCATGGACGATCTCCCAGATGAACTGCTCGATATAATCTGCGGGTTCTGCGACAGGCCGGCGATCAAGAATCTGCGACTGAGCTGTCGCAAGATTGGACGGACCGCGGACGCGCATCTATTCCCGGAGGCTGTGGTGTTCCTGAACCGTGACAGTCTGAAAGCATGTCAAGGGGTCGCTGCTCACCCGATATTTTCCAAGACTGTCCGCAATGTGTGGATTCAAGCGGATCGGCCCAAGCGATTGTCGTATTGGGAATGGTGGGATCACGCCAGCAACGACTTAGATGTGAGCGGCTGGTTGCAAGAGGTGAAAAGGCGTATCGAAGAAGAACATGGTGAAGTCAGCGAAGAGGAACATGAGCGATTAACTCAGAGAGTACTCAACGCCATGCGAGCCGAAGCTGCCCTAAAGAAGTCCGCGATTCCGTTCGACGAGAGGGAGTACCTCTTCGCACAAGCACTCCGTGTGTCCTCAGAAGCGGAAGAAATTATGTATGACCGGTCATTCCAGGCATGCTTACAGAACATCCTTTCCGGCTGCGCCAAAGTGGACTCAATTGACTTGACGATGGGTCATCATATCAGGTCGGCTACTACAGGATACAGCAAAGGCTTTCGACAGGGCATGCTACATCCTATCGGCGACAATGACCACCATTCAGACGGTTTTGAGGCTGTAGCAAGGCTCGCGGCAGCTGCGTCTGAGGCCGGCTTCCGCCCGCGCGTACTCAATCTTGGGGGTGTCTCGCATTGCATCTTCAAGCAGCACTTTGCAATCGAGGAGATAGAACAGATGTTCACCGGCGTTGAAGAATTACAGTGGACATTGCCCGTTCCGTACGGTGGTGAGGATTACGACAACCCGGGCGAGCTCACGCTGGATCACGACGCGTTTGATGCCATGTTCAATGACTTCGAAGACGCCGACGATTGTGCCTCTCTGCTCGAGGTCGCATCGAGCTTGAAGCGGCTCCATATTGAACTGCCTGAGCACTACGAAGCTCAGCAATTGGTCAGGCTGGCAAGCGTTGTGGGAAATATCACGTGGGCACAGCTCACACATGTTCACTTGGCCAAGTTTGAGACAACAACAAATGGACTAAGCGACTTCTTGCTGCGCCACAGACTGACTCTGACAAATCTTCACTTGGGTGATGTGCATCTATCTGACGACGAAGACACGTGGCCGAAGTGTTTCGCTTCCTTTGCGGGCGGGTTGCCAAAGCTCCAGAAGCTTGATCTGCGCGGGCAATTCCTCGAAGGGCAGTATCGATTCTACTGATTCGGGGAGTCGGATCGGCGCAGGAACAACAAATACGGAAGACGCCTATCACAACATCTCGTATCTGGCGAAGGCAAAATCCCTTCAAGGCCCAAACACTACGAGACTCGAGACACTGATCATGGCGACTACTCTGATGAGGATGACGACTACGAAGAAGAGGATGACCACGCTCACGACCTAGATTGGTCTTCTGAATACAATTATGTCTACGACAGCAATTTGGATCTCGACGAGGACGATGAAGATGAGGATGATGTGGATGGTGGTAGCTCCAGCCATGCTCCGTTGCCTTTGTTGCTCGGATCCAATTCCGCATGACAGATCAAGCACGACGATCTCATCCATCCCTAGCCCGATGCCAGCGTCATGTCTTTCCCATCCCGCTGCTTCGACGCTGTCGATTCGTGGTGTCTGGTTCGAAGAGGCTTGCTCATCGGCCAGCTTGGGCGAGACTGACAATGCAAATCCATCAAGCGCCTCGGACGATGTGACAAGTCATAGTTTGAGTTAGATCTTCGATATTCATACGTCGTATTGTGCGCTGACATTCTACGATCAGAGAATCGGACTGCCACTGCTTCTCAAGAAAGACATCGCGAAGAAGCCCGGCGGTCCAATCAGTCTGCTGAACAATCAATCCGCTGGATTGGTGGATTGGTGGATTGGTCAATTAATCAATCAATCCATGGCTCTAGTTGCTAGATTGTTGCCTTAATTAATCAATCTATGGCGCCTACGTTAATTAAGGGTGGATTAAAGGATTAATAGTAGTGTTAAAGGGGTGGTAGAAGGTGGATTTAAGGGTGGATTTTGCTCTATATACACC
Organism: Zymoseptoria brevis; assembly: GCA_000983655.1. NCBI lineage: Eukaryota > Fungi > Ascomycota > Dothideomycetes > Mycosphaerellales > Mycosphaerellaceae > Zymoseptoria > Zymoseptoria brevis. The sequence continues at coordinate 28,272 of JYJE01000491.1, forward strand.
TATTCGGCCGCACATTTAAGCACGGCCGCAGCAGTTCTATTACCTACGTAAACGACTCGTATAGAAGCTAGAAACGACGAATCTGCTATTAAACGCTCGGCTAATAAGAAGGCTAGAAACTCCTTTAGTTTTTATAACTTAGCCGGCTATATTTATAGTAGTAAGGGTAGTAGAGGTATTGTTCGTAAGGCTCTTCGTAAGGCTCTTAGTAAGGCTCTTAGTAAGGCTCTTAGTAAGGCTCTTAGTAAGGCTCTATAAGGACCCCCTTACGTAAGTATAGTCTAGCCTTATCTTCCCTAAGCTAGGCTAT
>JYJE01000500.1:3873-90439 GCA_000983655.1 Zymoseptoria brevis
CGCCTTTAATATAGCGATACGTAGTTAAGCCTTAAAAGCGGCGGGCTTCTTTACTAATCGATTTAAGGAAAAGAGTAGTCTAGTTACTATAGAAGCGATCTCCTACGTACTCGATAATCCGTAGGAGCGCGAGTCTAGGATTCTACTTAACTCCGTCGTCGCTTCCGGTAGTAGCTTACGTAGTACTCGGTTATACTAGATAGCTCGTAAGATAAATCTCTTAACGTTCCTAGCGGCACTTAGTAAGCCTAATATATTTATAACTCTTAGCGCCGCCGACCTTAAATAGATTAACGTCGCTCGCTATATGCCGCGTTTTAAAGAGTAGTTAATACTTTAGCTAGACGATTGTTCTCGCCTTACCCGTAAAAACTTACGCGACAACCTACATATTACGGAGGCCTACTTCGAACGCCGGTTTCTCTTCTTCCTTAATACGGTGCTTAAGCCTAAGTTTAACGTTACCGACTACTAGTACAGGTTCGAGTACTAGAGCCGTAGTAGCCCTTACGTACACTTCTTCCTTTAGTACGATCTACCTAAGTTTAGCGAGCTAGAGACCGAGGAGTAGATAGTTAGATTCGTAGAGCTCTAGGGTCGTTATATCTCCGCTTATAATCCGAATCCTACTAAGTAGATAAATGTTAATAATATAGTACTCTAATCTAGCACCGAAGAACTCTCTAGATATACTTAGGATTAGCTCGGCGATATCGTTAACCGTATAATAATCTATAAGCATAGCGACTACTATAAGGCTAAGCGCCGTAACATTGCGCTAGCGCTAGTAGTAGCTCTAGCCGGTAAAGTAGCTCTAGACGAGGAATAAGTATAAGTAGTATATCGTTTCTACTTCCCTCGGAAACTTCGAGAGAACGCTGTAGCTAGTAAAGAGCATAACCTATATTACCTAAGTTTTATCGCTACGTATAACGACCTATTCCTATACTACTACAACCGATTAGTCGCTATAGCCTAGCTCGCTAATACCGACATCTCCCTATATATTACTACCGAGGCAACCGCGAGCTATATTATTAAATACGCTAGTAAGGAAGAAGAAAAGAGCGTCTCTCTCTAGTAGATTATGTCGACTATACGGCCTTAAATTAGCGCCGAAAAGCTACTAATATTATTTACTATACGTACATTAAATTAGCTCGTTAGCGAGCGTAATATCTTAGTATAGGAAGTCGTACGCTATAATCTTAGTCTACCGTTATAGAAGGGTAGCCGTACTATTATTATAGTCGACTATCGCCCTAAGTATCTTTAGAAGGCTCTTATCGAGCTAGAAGATAACAACGATAATAATAGTAGTACCGATAGTAGTACTAAGCGAGCCCCTAGCCTTACCGCTCTTTAGAAGTACGAGTAGCGCACCGAGAAGTAGCCTAAGAGTAATCTTAAAACGGAGATACTGTTCCTGTTCTATTAGCGATACGACCTATAGTATCGCGGTAGGCTAGCCGAGCTCGAGCGGAAACAGAACTATAGGTTATTAAACTACTATCCTCGCTATAAGGTTAACGATTCCGGTACGAAGTACGAAGACTATTACCGTATTAAGATAATTCTTTACTACCTATAGACCGAGTATCCGGAGTGCTCTATAGAGAATCCGTACTACTTTAACGATAACGAGTTCTACGAGAACCCTTACTATAAGTAGTCTAAGGTATACGAACATTATAAAGCTCGTATATACTATAGAGTATATAAGCTAGACTACTACGGCGACCTACCTAAGGGCGACCTAGATAAGTTTAAACCGCCTAAGCGACTACCTCCTAAAGGCTAGCTAGCTTATTTTTAAGAAGTACTAAATAGTAACGTAATCCGCAATAAGGATCTAGATAATCTCGGGGATCGTAAGGTTAATCGTACTACTAATTAGGCTTTATATATTAGTATATATTAATAGTACCCGGAGATTTATAATAACGTAGAAGTCGATTAGTAGGAGTAGTAGAAGACTAATAATCTAGCTAACTTCGCTGTCGCCTCTTAGTCGACTACTTAAGTTAATAACCTAAACCTCCTCTAACGATAGATCTTCGATATAGTAATTAACTACTATAACGATATATAAGTCGCTATATCCGTAGGACTAGGAGTTGTAGCCCTAGAGCTAATCCGACTAAACATTAATAGCTCCGCTAGTACTAGTAAGTCCTATCTAATCGAACTTATATCTGCTCGACTATAGGCTATAGCCGGTAATAATATTAACCCTATCTAGCGCTATATACTAACTAGAGCGGCTACTTTTAACATCTATAGCTTAATAATCTATATATTCCTCTTAATCCCCGTCGTAGGAAAATTCGTACTACTTTAAGGGTAGCCGCTTACGACTCTATAGAACAGACTTAATAGAGTATTCTATACCGTAATCGATAAGAAGTCTATAGTCTCCCTTAAGCTGCTATACTATATCGATAGCCGTCTCCGTTAAGTATACCCTCGGCGTAAGGACGAGCCCTTTAGCGGATATAGCCTCTTACTATTTAGTAATTTCTTCTAGCTTATACCGGTTAGTTAGAAGCTACTCTTCTATACTAAGCTTAAGAATGAGGACGAGATTAATAGTTAGTAGGTATACTACTCCGTTAATTAGACTACTATATTATAGACTATCGTCCGGTAAGCCGGAGTTACGTAAACTACCTTCCGCGATTACTTATAGGCTCTTCGCCTTAGGAAGGGCTATATTAAGATCTAGCACTAGGAGCTCCTCGCTTCTCGTATCGCTATAGTACTTCCGGATAAAGAGGTACGTAAATCCGACTAAGCGACTCGGCTATACTTTATACGTAAGGCCGTTAATAAGATTAATGCTATACGCCTTCGCGACATTAGTTATATAGTTCTAAAAATCTCTGCCCTATACGACAGCCCTACCTTAGCCGAGACCGATAAGAAGGACGTTTAGAATCTATAGTCTATCTTAAAGGTCTCTATCGGCTATAGAGTAATACTTCTTTTAAACGTCTAGACTAAATACGGTATCGTTAATAGTTAATAGGGCATACTATATACTATTATCTAGCTATATAGTACCGATCCTACTAATATTCGTAACGTTATACCCTTAATCCTACTCGTCGCATTTAATAGTCTACCCTCTAATATACCGTAACTGTTCTAGTACGAGGGCTAGAAGGTCTTACTAATCTACCCCGTACGGCGATCGTTCTACCGTCTAGGTAAGCTAGGCGCATAGAGAGAGTAGTTTCTAATTATAGTATTATACGCCTTAACTATCTATAAAGCCTAGGGGATGTCGCTCGACCGGGCAGTTCTTAATCTTACGTAATCCGAGTTCGCTCTAGGCTTAATATACGTCGCTATTTTACGTATACGTACGCTAGAGGGTCTACTATTTAAGTCGTTATTTAACTTTATATGTATCCGTAGTCTCGGAGCCGGTAAGATCTTATAGATACGGAAGGAAGATAAACTCCGTCGCGAGCCGTAGATACTACTACTACTGCCCCTACGACAGACCTCGATTATAATATCGTAGCCTCGTACGGATCCGCTTTCTTTAGGTGCTTTTATATCCGATATACTAATAGGCTTAGGGATTCTAAGGAGTAAAGTATAGAACTAGGAATAGGAAGCTGTTCGATAGTAGCTATAGTAGTAATAAGGGTAGGACGACGAGGACATAGATGTCGAAGGTATAGGTAATAATAGTAGTAAGCTACTAGAGCTAACCCGGTTTATAGAGGTCTTCGACGAGGACAAGGACGAGGACGAGGATAAGGATATAGAGGAGCTAGATTAGATAGATCGGAATCCGTAGATATATTAAGTAGGGTATTAAGTAGTAGAACGTAGATAGTTATAACTATTTAAACACCTTTAACTATAAAAACTACTAGTATTATAACTAATATATCGTTAAAAGTTAAAGGAGTTCTTAGCCCTCTAATTAGCCTACCGTTTAACACCGGATTCGGTACTTCTAGCTTCCGTACGAGTCGTTTATATAAGTAATAGATATCCCGTATTAGTCCTAGAAATACGCCGTTACTGTCCCCTATTTACTCTTGCCTTAATATACTATAGCAACTTTATATTCTTTAATTATTCGCGGTAGCTCTATATATAGCTTAGCGGTTAGTACGTTAGCTTAAGGACTACTTATCCTCTCGTCCGGTTTATTAGCTCTAGGCGCTTCCCCTTAAGTAAGGGTTATACTAATAGTCGTAGGTTTAATTCCCTCGTAGGTTTAATCCCCTCGTAGGTTTTAATCCTTTAATAGTACTTATAGTTATTGTCTCGTACTAATACGGGGTAGATACTAGCCTTAAACTACGTACTAATTCCTACTTATAAGCTATATATTCGCTTTAGTAGGCGCCGTAAGGCTTTAACCGTTCTAGACGGACATCCTAAATAAAGGGATAAATTATTAACTAGAAGCTATACTTTATCTTCGGAAACGTTATAGTTAAAAGGAAAAGGGTCTCTCTATACTTTATCTTTAGAAACGTTATAGGCTATAGTCCCTATTTAGGCTAGCTTCGGCTGTCGGAAGGGAGATATCCTTAGTTAGAGGCATTCTTCTTTTACCCTTTTAAAAACTACTAAGTCTAAAACTACTAAGTCTAAAACTACTAAGTCTAAAACTACTAAGTCCGACTCTAAGCTCTTAAAAACGACTAAGTCTACTACTAGGTCTAGTTCCTTTTAATCTACTACCGCTAGCGCTAAGTCCCTTTAATCTAAGCTCTTTAAATCGTCTAAGGGATTCGAATTCGTATACGGTAGTCGTATAGCGTAGCGCTTAAGCGCTGTTGCGCTTATTAAAGAGTGAATTCGCAGAAGGTGACGTTACAAATTGAGTTTTGGTCACGTGGATGCCGCTGAGTCAGCAGAATCTGGCTGCCTTCGCTTGCTTTACTCCGGCATCCTGCCGAGGGACTATATTGTCCCAACTGCTAAGGAAGCAGGCCTGACTGGGCGATCGCACCAATGAAACCGTAACCATACCGCGCCGTTGAAGTCGTCGCCGACAACCCGTTGTTGTACACCCACGTGCCGGGCGACACGCCGCCGAGGTGCCTTGGAGCTTCCGCTTCGAGCAGACGTTGTACGCAAGCAGAAAGGCTTACCTCCGCGTCTCTTAGTGGGTAGATGAATGGTTCCTGCACATGTGCAGATGCGACGAGTGAGACTTTGGTCCGCCATCATCGGCGCCTAGCTATTGACCTCGAGAGGAAACCTCCATAAGTTCTAGGTACACAGACGCGGCAGGGTCGGAGCTGCATGATGCGGTTGGTGATTGTGGCCAAGTCGACGAATTTGGTAATGCTGCGGCTCGTATTCACCCTCGAACAAACGCTGCTCTGCCTTCCCTCAGATCAACTTCCTCCCCTCCTCCCCAGCAACAAATCTCGCCATGCCATCCACAGCCTTCGTCTTTCCCAGTACAGCCTCCGCAAGGACCCTCTCCAACTCCCCTCTCCACAAACAATTCACCTTCCTCTCCTCCCAAACCTTCACAACCTCAAACACCTTCATTCTCAGATCCGACGGGCGAAACGGCAGCCTCAACCCCTGTGAGACCCAGTAGAACAGCACCTCCACACCCAGAATGACACGCAAACCAAGGGTAAACATCTCCTCTTGCATCGTGCTCCAGCCGAGTGGCCCATCTTCTCCCAGCTCTGTGTCCGAGAGGGCCATCAACCCGTCGTGTATCCAATGCGTAAACGAGCTCATCTCGCTCTCCGTCCAAGCCGGCGGTGGTAAGCGGTGAAGGAGTTTTGCCCAGATTCTCACTTCGCGTGCGTGGTCGAGGAAGAGGTTTTGCTTCTCTTGAGCGAAGAGAGCGGTATCGGGGTTTGAAAGCGAGGTCAGTCGCTCCGCGACGGAGAGGGAGGTGGTGTTGTTGGGGAAGTCGAGCCCGCGGGAGAGAGCGATGGAAGTGAGATGCGATGCGTCGATTCCAGGACTGTAGCGTTTGTATAAGACGGCGAGGAGTGATTGACTTGCGGCTATGGGTTCCAGCTGTTGGGTGGGCGGGGACGCTGTGGGCATAGTACTGCCAATTATTCGGGGGACGACCTCAGCTGCGAGTAGTCGAACGTCTTCATCATCGTCGTTCAAGAGGTCGTAGACGGCCAAGGTGAGATCCGTCCACACGGGGAGAGACATGTGCTTCCAAAGCTTGGTGATTCGGCTCAGCGCTGTCGCACCAGCTTCTCGTGTGTGGATGCCTCGCTCAGCAATTGCTGCAGTGACTTGGTTGGCCCATTTTAACATGGCTTCCTCGGTCGCTTCTGCTGTGCCGGCCGTCTCTTTCAGCTGCACAGCCCTAAGACTTAGCGTTTGGTCGACAATTGTTTGATTTGTCGTGCTATCGGCGAAGCACGAGTTGGCTTCCTGCTCGATGAGACGGCCAACGGTCTCCATCCGGAGCAGTTGCCCATGCTCAGTTCGCAAGGATAGCAGAACCTTGTATGCTAGCGAGTTGAGCCGAGGATCACGCAAGGTGACCTCTCTTAATACGTCCACACAGAACCAACCGATTGTGACACCGCAGTCATCATCGCAGCGTGAGCTACATTCACTCGCGGAGGTCCAATCGGCCGCTTCAAGAAAGCAACAGCCAGCATCAGTATCGCCTCTCGCGAGGTCAAGCACCTTGTCGTACATCCCCAAAGGCTCATTTTGGTCGTCGAAGCGGCCGTACCGTATACGACGAGCAGCATATCTTGCCCAAGCTTGTCGGAGAACCGCTGCGTCGCTGGTGTGATGCGATTCCACGTCAAAGTCGATGTTGAAGTCGTGGAAGACAGATAGATCTTGCGACGAAATCGTCTCAGCGATAAGCTGCAACATGAGCGACACGACGTCTAAGCAGGCAGCTTTGACAATGTAAGATGGTGCGGAGAGATGAAATCCAGTCACAGCATGAAGGAGATGAAGCCAGGTATCTTCCGGATCCAGGCGAGCCTTCCTCACGTTCTCTGTGGTCGGTGAGCTTGAACCCGAGGTGAGCCTGGTCATCATGTACTTTGCAGTCAGGAGAGCCCCATGTGAACGGTTATGGCTTGTTGTGAAGTCGTTTCTCAGCAGGATGCCGAGCTGCTCTTGGATGTGATCGGTCTCCACCAGCGCGGCTAATGTCCTCGCAGCTTTGTCTCTAACGTGCCAAGAGGGACCCGCAGTCAGATTAGCCACAGCGTCTCTCGTCTCTGTCAAGCGTGCCTCCGGTATTTGCGTGTACTGTAGTAGTTGTAAAGCAGGGAAGACGCCCTCGTATCGAGTGGACAGAGCTTCTGACGTCGAGACCTGCTTCGGCAGGAGGCCAAGGAGCACATCTAGCAATGCTGGGTGCTGTTCGGCAGATATGCGCTTGTGAACGACAATGTCGTCTTCGAGATGCGCCTCGTTCGTGCCAAGCAGTCTGTCAATGACGGCGCGAAAGAGCATCAGGCCACAGTTGCGGACAGCCCATACCTCCGACCGCAAAGCATCGGCAGCAAGTTGTAGTGCCGTGGGGATGTATTGCTGAGTCCTCTCACCCAGTCTCGTTGTCTTGAGGATATCCTTGAGGCAGTTCATAGCATGGACTTGTGCGAGAGAGCCTTCTTCAGCGGATTTGGAGTTGACATCCTGCCGAGCAATGGCTTCCATGTCGGTGAATGCCTGAGCGAGAAGACGTCCAGACTGGTCCGCTATAAGGATGCCGCAGAGTAAAGATGGTAGACCGGCTGATCGCCTGGTGTTGATGGTGACGTTGTTCTTGAGCATGTCGAGGACTTTGGCGTACCACACATTGAGCATGCACACACCACTCGCACTCTCTTTCAGATCGTGGCACTGCGTACAGCATGATGTCCAAGTCTGTGCTACTGTAGAGAACGCTCCTCGATGCCGGAGTTCCGCGAGTTGTGTGTAGCAGAGGTTGCTCATCCGTTCCAACAACGCCGGATCGGCCGAGGCGCCTGGCGATGACACAAGGGTGCTTAAGAGTAGACTGGCTTCTTTCAAAGCTCTCCAGCAATAGCTCAAGGTCTCTTTCGTAGACCCCGGTGACATCTCAAGCGCATCAGGTACAAACCCTTCTGGAGCGTCATCACAGAGGATTGGCTTTACGATGTTCCAGATTTGTACTACAAGCTCGAAGAGTCGGGTGCTTAGTTCGGCATCGACGACATTCGGATCTTGAAGTACGATGTATCGCAAGCTGGTCAGTAGACCGTGCATTGGATATTTCTGCACAGCACTGGCTAGGCTTGTTTCCGCCAACAAAGCCATAAGATGAAGCTTCGAGACAAGAGCATCGAGGAATGATCGAGGTGACTCCCAGACCAGATTTTCGCTGACAGTGTCGCCTCTACAGCGCTGGTAGCAGATTGCATACAGGTGAGCTACTCCATCGGCGTGATCGGCTCGACTCGTCGCGAGCATGATTGCTTCTGCTTTGTGCAGAGTCGTAGCTACGCAATCTTGGTTGAGCAATCCACTGCTGCTGGTCGTTGATGAGTAATAGCCGAGTATGCTTGCCGAATTCTGTCGGACATCGTCAAAGGGATCCATAAGGAGGTCAAGCAATAGTCGTTGAACATCTTCTGTCACGACGCGCATGTGGAACGGCCATTTCGTCTCCCCAAGCGCTGTCTTGGAAAGGCAATGTTTCGGAACATATTCATCAAGACCCGATCGTGCCAAGAAAGATATGCACTTCAGCGAGGAAATGTGCCGTTGGTAGCTTGCCGTTGGTCGAAGCTCCCAGGATAGAAAGTCGAGCAGCTGTTTGAGGAAGGTTTTGTGGTACTGGAGAGTATGCTTGGCACCACTGGAATTTGCATCTGGTATTGACTGATTCCCTTGTCGCTCAAGCACTGCTGTAATAGCTCTGATGCGATCGATGAGCCTCTGTAGCGCACTGAAGACGCCACTTCGAAAGTCGGCATCCACATCAGCGAAAAGGATATCGAGGTTCTGTCGGATGATGTTCAGTGCCGTCAGCGGTATTGGCCGTGTGGCCGAGTGTGAGGTGGTGAGCAATGACAGGCCTGTCGAGCGTGCTGCGCGAGAGCTTCTTCGAACAAGCAGGCCAATCGTCCTGACCGGGACGAGCAGCACATTCGAGTCATAAGAAAGGTGCAAAGCCTCTGTCTCATGCAGTAAGCCCATCTCCTTGCCAGTCTGCAATGCTGCAAAGAGCAGTTCTTGCGACGCTCCATTCTCCCCAGCTCCATCTGGCGTTCCAATACTCTCGAGCCCCTGCATTCGGAGGAAAAGCTGGAAGTCCGCAAAGCTACGCTTGAACAGAGCGGGCAGAAGGTGTACTCTCATATCGTCCAAATTGACAGTGCCTCTTCCAAAAGCGCGTGCGAGTGGACCTGCCCACAGAGGCTCGTCGGAGGATTTGGCCGAGCCGGTGGACGCATCTATCTGGTCAAGGAGGATCGAGACAAATTGGGATATTGTAGAGCTGAAGTCGCCTTTGCCCAGCCATTGGAACAAGACCTCCAACATTCGAGTTGATTTTGACTCGAATCCAGGGTCGGAGTCGTCCGCAGACGATCCTTGGAAAGCAGCCAATACATCTTCGAGCGTCGCGACATCCTTGAGGAGAAGGTGGCCCAAAAGCTGCGCGCTGACACGCGCCCTGAAGGGATCTTGAAAATCGAGCAAACACTGCACAAGTCTCTTCGTGATCGTGCGCTTGACCGGTACCGAATCTCTGCTCGTTGGCTTCTGCAAGGCCTTGGTCAAAGTAGCCATCAGCTGCCGAGATGACTTGGGCCTGGCAGTCTGCGCATGTCCAAGGTAAATGTGCAGGATCCGAGTCCAGACATCCAAGGTCCACAGGGTGTTGTCAAGTTCCGGGAGGTCGGACTTGATTGCCTGGTCGATCAGCGAGCACAGCGCGTTCCACGCCGCGACTCGATGTGAGCCATTGAGTGATGCGAGACCGCTGGTGTAAAGAACATCGTCAACGAGAGAAGAAAATGACCTACCTTTCTGTCAGCACAGCTGACGAGGGACCTGTCATGAGATCAGTTCTTACCGCACTTGACCCCCGAGAGGTTCATTTCGTGTGATTGTTGCACGAGATGGCACGCAAGATCTGGTCGATCGCGATATCTGCACCAAATTCTCCTCGGTCAAGGGCTTCCATGGCTTTGAGTCAGACATCGTGCGGCGTGTTCTGACATTGGCGACCGCCCTCTTCTCCAGGAGTGATTGTTCGTACAGAAATTCGACCAACCTGGAAGTCCAAAAGATCGCGAAGTGCTTACGTAACGCGGCCTAAGTCGGACATCCGTCAATTTTTCGAGGGAGATCGACAAGCATCATCACAGTTCGGCCGCTGCAAGTCACACTTTCTCCCTTCGCGAATACCATCCGGCAGTTCTCCGTGCCTCCTCGCGCATCACCTACACCTCACTCGATCCATCATGGGCGTCTGGGACATTTTCAGCGGCAAATCCACCCAAACCGCAACCGCATCCGACTCCTCCTTCGACGCCTCCGCCGCGGCGGCCAGCAGCAGTCCTCTCCCTCCGACTTTCACCACACCCACCGCCGACGATGTCGGGTCATTCATAAGCACACCCGGCGCATTCGATCCATCAGCACTTCACCCGCTCGCGGGCCTAAATCAGGACACCCTCGACTATCTGACCCTCGACGACGATGTGCTCACAGATCTACCCGGCGGGAAGTCATTATTACCATCACGAGGATGGTCAGACGATCTTTGTTATGGAACAGGAGTGACATATCTCGCGGCGCTGTCAGTGGGAGGAGCATGGGGTTTGACAGAAGGATTGAGCCGGTTGCCGGCCACAGCACCACCGAAGTTGCGCCTCAACTCGGCGCTGAACGCCATTACACGGAGAGGACCATTTTTGGGCAACTCGGCGGGCGTGGTCGCGATGATGTACAATGGGATAAACAGCACGTTGGGATACTACCGAGGGAAGCATGATTCGTTCAACAGTGTGGCTGCGGGTGGGATTAGTGGAATGATCTTCAGGAGCACGCACGGTGTGAGGCCGATGATGATTTCTGGAGGTATTGTGGCATCTGTTGCAGGCGCATGGGCTGTGAGTATAGGTGTGGAGAGGTGGAGCGAAGAATGAATGCTGACTCTGCTTTCCAGGTCGCGCGCAAAGTCTTGATCGAGGGTTGATTTCGCTGCGAGGGACGAACGAATGCGGGCGAATTTGGCGGTACAGGCTACGATGTCTGCTTATACACAAGAGTCGGTATGGACGAGGTCTTCAAGAAGAGGACCTCGGGAAGAATGGTCCGCAGAGCGGCGTGATAGATGTATGATACCAGGCATGGCATGGCATGGCGCTTGTATATTGTACAACAACCACACCCCACTCTAGTTTGAGATGTGTTCAGCGGCGCATTTCGAAGCATAGCGTGTACAGGGACGAAGGATAAATTGTTTGAGAAGGGTATACAATGCCTGTCAAAGTCGAAGCTCCAACCCAAGTTTCATGACATAGATGCGGTGCCGTTCGCCCTGGACCATGTGCACGTTGGTCTGCAAACAACCAACTCTATGTATAGACCGCTGCTCTGGCACCACACATCGTCCTTGTCGCCCTCCTCGTGATGTACGTTCATCGAATTATACCTGATCTTGACCTCATTCCCCCATTCGCAATAGTTGATCGTCCGGAGCGGACCGTCGCCAGCAAGCCACATATATCCGACCTTGGCAGCAGTGAAGAAGACCCCTGTTCTGAAACTCCTCTGACCGACCGTTTTTCCGGGGTGAACTCGAGAGAGAATCGTGGATTTACGTCGACGCGGATTGGACGACAACTCACACTCCCGACAGAAACCTGACACGGACAACTGACCAGACTTCCAACCTTCCTGTCGCTTCCACCTCCACATCTCCATCATCCCACCGCCCTTCCGCTCCGCCATGATCCCCTCCGCTCCCGCTTGAAAGACATTGACCCGCACACATTCTCTTGCCCGCGGAAAGCAAAGCATTGGCCCGTGGATTTTCGCTACCTCCACGCCAGACTCGAGCTACCACCTCTCCGCCGCTCAATCTCCAAGCCACGACCGTTGTCTTCCCGCAATAATATCCTCCTCGAATCGATCCCACACAATCACATCGCCCACAATGGCACACGAGCTGGGGTCAGGAACCCCAATGCTCGTCGACCACAAAGACGACTGGTCCTCCATCGACCATGTGTCGGTGTGCAACATGACTAGCGACCACATGGCGCCGATGCCACGCAAGAGAAGGGCAACATGGAGCAACATGAACGAATACGAAAGCATTGCTGGCGCGCTGCGAAGATTGTGCATGGAACACCAACTGGGTCTATCTCTCAACTTCATACTCCTCCTCGGCATGACACACGTCGTTTTCCCTTCGTTACGACCCACCACAAAGGCCTTCTTCGCCTTGTCGTACCCGTCCAGTCAGGCACCGGGCTTCTACCTTCAAGGACCGAAAGACATGTACCTCGTAGCCAGCTGCGTGGTCTACTTCACCGCATTCCGGGCCTTGATGCTGGATTACGTGCTCACACCATTGGCCGCTGCGTGCGGTATCGGGAGGAAGAAGGGCCGCGTGCGGTTCGCCGAGCAGTCGTACATGCTACTATACTACATTGTGATTTGGTTCTGGGGACTGGCACTTTTCGTCAAGGATACACCGACGGATGTCGACAGCGTGGAAAGTCTGCTCATCTCCATGTGGAGGGACTTTCCGAGACTCCTCCTCACGCCTGGGATGAAGCTCTACTACCTCTCGCAACTGGCGTTCTGGGTGCAGCAAGTCGTGGTCATCCACTTGGAAGAGCGAAGAAAAGACCACTACCAGATGTTAACACACCACTTCGTGACGGTGGGACTGATGATGGGAAGTTATGGATACCGCCAATGGCGAGTCGGCAATGCCATTTTGGTGTGCATGGATATCGTGGACTTGATCTTCCCAGCAGCCAAGATCTTGCGATATCTGGGCTTGCAAGCAGCGTGCGACGCCATGTTTGGGCTTTTCGTCGTCATCTGGTTCGTGGCGCGTCATGTTTTCTATTTAGGGATCTGCTGGAGCATCTACGCGCACGTCAACTCGGAGGCGATGCCGTACGGAGTGTACTCGACGACCACGGGCAGGATCCTTTCCACCGATGGCGGTGACAAGGTGCTGGAGCACCTGCTTCAACCGATCTTGAACCCGCAAGCAAAGACCATCTCCTTCAACGCCAACATCCGATGGTCATTCCTGGGTCTTCTCCTCGGACTGCAGTGCATCACCCTAGTCTGGCTGATGATGATTGTCCGCGTGGTGATCCGTGTCCTGCGTGGCCAAGGCGCGGACGATACCCGGAGCGACGACGAAGACGAGGGTGAAATCGACGAGATCGAAGACAAGTGCCATCCACAACTTCCACACAGCTCGGTGCCGATTGTCGCCTCGGCGGAAGACGAGGAGAAGCCGCGATTCATCGAAGTTGAGACGACTTCGGAGGAGGCTGCCTGGCCAGCGAGGAATGGTAGCAATGTAGGGAAGAGGAAGGCCAGAGGCATTTCCAGTGGGCTGAAGTTGGGAGAGCACAAGGAAATTCTTAATAGGATTGGATGCTTGAGCGAGGAACAGCTCGCGAGGGAGAGGGAGATGAGGCAAGGAAGCAGCAGTCCTGGCTTGCGATAAAAGATGTGTGATGTCCAGGAAACAGCGAGGGAGACTTTGCTCCAGCATTGAGAAGATTTTGCGCTATTTCGGGTCATTCGGTGGTTGTCGTCTTCTTCTGGGGAGGCAGTCCTTCTCATGCCGCAGTCCAGCATCAACTGTTCGGCACTCAGATCGCAGTAGAACTATACCCAATATACGCGTAAAGATTTGTTGACTACAGCATTGCTTCTCATTTTCCATGCTGTGGACAAGCAAGAGCCACGATACCTTCGCTTTCCTGCTCAAGATGCGCACTCTTCATTTCAAAGCAGCGCAAGTCGAGCAGTACATTGCGAGCAGACCACCGAGTATGGCAGCATTCACACACTCGCCCCCATCTAATTCTCCAACACATACCGATACCTCGGCAACCCCTCCTCAAAATCAACCAAAACCCGATTCGCCTCCTCCATCCTCCTCTTCTGAATCCAAGGTTTCACGCCCTTCTCCGCCGCCAACTCCAACATCTCCCGAATCTCTGCCGGACTCCCGATCAAGCTCCCCTTGATGCTGACCTTCTTCATAATCAACGCCATCGGCAACACCGGCGGCAACGCCTCGTCCGGCGCTCCGACTTGCACGAACACCCCGCCCACGTCCAGGAGGTTGAGGTATTCGCTGAAGGGCATCTTCGGGGAGCTGACGGTGCAGATTATGACGTCCAGGGAGTTTTTAAAGTCGTCGCTCCAGCCTTCCTTTCCGGTTGCGATCAGTCCGTCCGCGCCCATGGCCATGGCATCTTCTTTCTTTTCGTCGGTTCTTGAAATCGCCCACACCTTGTCCGCACCCATTGCTCGCGCGAGTTGAATGCCCATGTGTCCTAGACCTCCCACGCCAACGATGCCGACTCTCGATCCAGGTCCAACGCCATTCTGCTTGAGCGGCGCATACACAGTGACACCGCCACACAACAACGGCGCCGCCTCTTCACTCTTCATCGCCTCCGGAATAGCAGACACGAAATGTCCATCACCACGCCAGTACTTCGCATACCCTTCTTGCGCAGACTCGCCACTCGGCCACTTCGAGCCATAAGTCATGACGAATCCTTTCTGGCAATACTGCTCCCCGTCATTCATGCACTCCTCACAGTCGCCCTTCAAACACGAGCCCGCTTGAGCGCCGACGCCAACGCGGTCGCCGACTTTGATGCCACATTTGACGTCGTCTCCGACTCGGATTGCGCGGCCGACGATCTCGTGGCCGACGACGACTGGGTAAGTGGTGGGTCCCCATCCGGAGCGTAAGACGTGCAAGTCTGAGCCACAGACTCCGCAGTGCGAGATTTCGATGTCGATGTCGGTGGAGGTGAAGGTTTTTGGGGTGTAGTTTTGCCAGACCATGTTTCCTTCTGAAGAACTCGCGTCGAGGCCGCACCAGCCTTCGAAGGATTCGTTGGATGCCATGCTAGTGGTTGGAGGTTTTGAGGTTCGAGAGTCGTGTCGCTCAGATGGTTGATTGTTTGTCTGTTGGGAGTTGTAGGTTGTGGTGTGATTGAGGAAGCCTATCGAGATGCGAGATGAAGCAGATTTGTGCACGTTTCGGAAGTCTGGCCACGATCTTGACTCCCTTATAGCTTCCACATCTTGCTCATGGCCGCGATCATAGCAGGATAGCTTAGCAAGCGTCGTGCGAAAGTAGTGGAGCCGCCATTGCCCTGGGACCACACTGACGAATGATCATGCTGGCAACGAACAACGGAGCCCGTGTCGAGGAAAGATTGTTCAGCAATGATGCTTCTCGATCGTGAAGAAAGAATCTTCTGTGGAGAGTAGTTGCAATTGCTTCGCTGTAGTGACGTCTCTCGGCGTTCGTTCGGACCGCCGCGAAAGGGCCGTGACGGCGACTCTTCATGTCGAAGTTTCCGCTGTCTCGTGAAATCACCCCAGTCAGCGCCTCCTCAAGTCGTATGCATCATGGAATGAGGCTCGTCACCCGGCTCCTAACCGCTGCATATGAACATCACAGGAGGCCACCGTCGGCTCCTTGAGGGAGGCACCCCTGTCTGACCAGATATTAGCGGATCGCTTATCGTGCATCCTGGTTCCTGGTTCCTGGAATGATGGCGTCGAGAAGCTTTCTCGCGCGACTTCGGAGTCTGTCATCAAAGCAGAATCTTGATGGCGGACACTGCTCGGAAGATCGTGAAGAAAATTCCAACTCCAGAGTCCTGGCAGGGGGAGACAAAATCATCTCAGAATCCCGGCCTTGAAAGCTGACAAACTTCTTCCTGCGTCCACAACTCTTGATGTTCGGTATTCGTATACCAACCACCGTCGAGCAGATCCCTCTCCACCTCCTTCCACTTCTTGACCTTTTCCGGCTGCTTCAAGTCCAGATCTCCAAGTTTCGCCTCAATCGTACCCTCGATCCTTCTCACAAAGAGTGAGCAATCTCGCAGAGTCATTGCTTTACACAGATTCAGAGTCCCCCGCCCGTCGTCACCCACACTCAGAACTCCACCCGAATCCAGGCTCATCTGAGCATCTTTCAGCCGCCGCAACAAGTCCCGGGACGCCTCACTGAGAAGGTACTTCCTGATCGCCGGATCACCCGTCACACTCTCGACCGCCCTTCTCCTCACCTCTGCCACCTCACTCATCAATCCCAGCGGACAACTGTCCTGCCGATCCGTCGCCGTTCTGACATTCCTGCCTGCACGACAAGCCCGCAACGCACACGTCCGACATCGCTTCGCATGGCTCGGAGCATCAGGAGATTGAGCCAGCCACTTCGGCTTCAACTGCAGCAAGGTCTCGTCCGCTCCTTCATCCGTGGACACTGTCATGTCAGTCATAAGCAAAGCCTGCAAATCCTCCTCCGGTAAGAAGTCCTGCGCTCGATGACTCGGTCGATCCATAGCTTGCAATTCCGTGTTCAGCAGAGCCAAGACGCTCTGATCAATCACAATGAGCTCATGTTGCACAAGATGCTCCTCTGGGAATAGGCCGTGGAAATGTTCGTAGAAAGCTTCGAGTTGGGCTTCCGCGGATTGAATGTGAGGAAGGTCTTTGCGGATGCGGAGGAGACGATTTTGTAGTCGAGGTGGTATTGGAGTGCATGGAGGATGGACGATGCGGAAGACGAAGTTGGCGCCGCCTTCGTTGAGGTAGGTCAGGCCACAGCGGGTGCAAGGACTGGAGGTGCTAGTCGGCTCAATGGCGTGAAGACTTGGCGGGTCTTCGAGATAGAACACCGGGATGACCATGATGGCGTGCTGGAGGCGGCCTGATGTCTGCCTCTCGTGTATATAGCATTTGTTGCTGGCAATAAGGAGGAGAAGGAGAGGAAGGAGGAAAATTTTTGCGTAGAGTTGGAAAAGGATTGTCACTTGTCCTCATTCTTACCTCCGGCCCGTCGTGGTGCTAACAGAGTCTCGACCATCTCTGGCGTTTTCCTGTTTCGGTGAGCGCAGAATACCATATTGATGAAGTACCTTAGTGCATTGCCGGCAGTACCAGTACCAGGCAGGCATAATCAGACCTCACCTCTGAAATGGTAGAGAAGTGGTCGTCTCTCAGAGCGTGTCAACGTGTGTCGACGAAAGAGAGGGAGGGAGAGACGGGAGTCCACGAATCCCGCCACTCCACCAACATCCCACCCCTCACTCGCATTGTGCCGAAGTTCTCCCATCGTCACCACATCCGGACCTCACCTTTCTCGGACCATCCCATCTATACCGTCCACCGGAAGCTCATGGACACAACCCCCCAACTCGCCCACATCCTCCAAAAAATGGCGACCAACGACCCCACTCAGCTCCCCACTCCAGCAAAGTGCACAGCAGGTAAGAAGATCCCAACACATCCAGTGGCCACGAATGAGGAAGACACATCGTGGAACCGAGGAATATACCAGAACCCATATCGACGTTAAAATCACAAAATTCTAACGTGTATCTCCCAGACTTCTGCCTCATTCCAATCGGCACCCCCACAGCCAGCGTCTCCCACGAAATCGCCGCCGTGCAACGCCTCCTCAAAAAGTCGGGAGTCAAATATAGCATGCACTCCGCAGGCACCACTCTTGAAGGTCCCTGGACAACCGTCATGAACCTGATAGGCCAATGCCACTCCCTCCTACACGCCAACGGCGTCGTGCGAATCCAATCAGACATCCGGATCGGGTCGCGGACGGATAAAGTCCAAGGATTCGAGGACAAGGTCAGGGCGGTGCAGGATCTGCTGGCTATGGATGGGAGGGAAGGAGGAGAGAGTGGTTCGGTGAAGAACGGCGAGGTGGAGGAGAATAGGGATGGGGAGGATGATGATGAGATTACGTATCAGCGGTAGTGTTGTGAGAAGTTGCAAGGGTTTGGCGCGATGAATGGGCGTGAGGTGTGGGACATGATCGTAGAGTTGGTGGTGTTGATAGCAAAGCGTACATTAGCGATTAGATGCGATTTTTTTCCCGTCCATCGCGTACCAGGCAAAGTACTGCTTTTGGGACACAGCTGTGCCACGTATCCTCCTCGATCAACGAGCGATGCTAAATACGTGGCGGTCATTATTTTTGAACATCAGTCGTGAGCAAACCAACGCAAACCGAACAATGGTTGGCTTCCCTTGAGAGCGTTCTCCTGCCGCCCAATCTCGAACCAGAAAGCCCCTGAGCGCCATGCTCCGAAATGCATAATTCCAAACAGCCAGCCTTGTCCCATTATTTTCCCCTCCATACTCATCAAGAGACATAAGCCGGCGGCGGCGCTTCTGTGTCCTCCCTCGATGACATCCCGCTCCCTCTCCCCTTCGCCCTCTCACTCTCCACCTTCCGCGCAATCTCAACCGCCATCTTCTGCATCCAAGCTTGCTCCAAAATGCCGCCTCCACTACCAGCTTCTCCAAAAGCCTGCACTAGCTTCTGTATGTTGACATCACTGGACGACCTCCTCGCTTCAGTCGATGATGACCTCCGCGTGATCTCAGGTGAAGGTGAGCGAGAAGGAAAAGGCTGCATGCGAGGGAGGTGGTTCATACGAGGTCGAGTCGGAGGCTGTTGACACACGGATGGCTTCTCGGGCTGCACCATCGAGGCGCGAGGTGTGCGGTCCGGATCGCGGATGGCGGGCGGAGCTTGCTGCAGGTCGCGCGGTGTGGTGGGTCGTGATTTGCGCTCAGTCGGTTGGGCGAAGTCTTTGAAGTCGACGTTCTTCTTAGGAGGACTCCGGGGTGGTGTGCTGATTTCGCCTTCACGAAGACCGCTGGAGGGCGCCGTGGTGACTTCAGTATTGCTTCGTACGACGCTTGAGCGGGCGGAGCGACCAGAATTACTGCGCGTTCCGCTGTCGTCGTAGCTGCTTCCTTGCGATTGGGATGCGGTCTCGGACGGATCGGTAGAGTCTTTGTCTTTCGGTTTGCGGAGGTTGACGATGCGATTCTTTCGCTTTTTGCCAGGTCTTGAGCGTGGTGCACCGGTGCCGAGACTATACACCGTTGCTGAAGATGCAGTGCTGACAATGCTGGGTCGTGTGGCGTCGGAGCCGCTTCCTGATACTACTGATGTTGCAGCTGACATTGTGCTGTATGAAGCCAGTGAGGACTGCAGTCGTGATAGCGTAAATGGTCGGGTGGGCGTATTTGTGCCATTTGAGGTGTCATCGCGATTTGCTGCCGTTGCCCATGCGCGGTAGACTGTATCTCGAATGCTAGGCGTGAACAGGCTCAACGTTCGCTGGCTCTCGGTCAGAGCTGCTAGCCGTACCATGTTCTTCTGCGAGAAAGATGCATATGTCTCTGCAGCAGACTCAAGGGAGTATCCTGAAGCATCATCGTCATCGAGGTGTACAGCCGTTTGTGACGGACTGGCGAGTGGATCCACAGCTCTTTCGTCCTCATTCCTGGGTTCTAACAGATCTGCTGTCTGATATTCCGGGCTGAACTTTTGCAACGACAGTCGGTGGATGATCGCCGGCAGGTCTTCCATGAAGAGTACTCGCAGCTGGTTTTCGATCGTCTTCTGCAGGTAATCGCGGACGAACGGTATTGTATCGAAGGTTGAGGATACCTTGAGCTTTTCGAGCGGGTCGTTGCGGAAGACAATTGTGATGCCTTTCGACTTGGAGAAGACCAGAATCACAAAGCCGGACAAGCGAATGTCGGACAGTGTGATCTGAATGGGAATGGTCAAGCTACTGCTTGCCGCCAGTGGCTGTGGACTTGCGAATGAGGGTTTTGTCGAGAGAGATGTGTTCAGAGGATTGGCTTGTACTCTGGTCTTGAGTGTGAGGTATGCATCTCCCGTATAGCTCATTTTGAAGATTCCGCGAAATCGATCCTCGGCCAAATCTCCAATCTCCAATATCTCCAACTCTGGCGGTGTAGAGCCCAAGTTCAACTCGTTCACGATGATGTCGTCGACGATGATTGGAGGCTTTGGCGATTTGTTCAAAGCGCTGGTGAGCATGTCCCGCACGCGTTCCGTGTCGGCTATGAGCGGCGACCAGTTGAAGTTAAAGGCCATGGTTGTCGCCGTGGGGTGTTCAACAACTCGGCGAGGTCGTGTGGGTTTGGCGAGTCCAAGGCCTTTCGGCAGGTCTCAGATGGTGATCGCGTGGGTCATGAAGCTGGCGTGTCGCTGGGTGTCATGCGTCAGCTGCGGGCTGGTGGTGTGAATGGCAGCGGCGGCGGCGGCGACGACGGTGATGTGAAAGCGTAGGGCGGGATCGATCGGTGATGATGGTCAGGCGGTGGACGCGACGGCGGTGCTATTGTCGATATGGATATTCTAGTCGTAGGTCAGGTATTTCCTTGTTACTGCTCTTCGGTCTCCGGAGATTTCGGCCAACTTATTAGAGTTTCCAGGGATGCCTGACGCGGAGGACCTCATCGTGCATGAAAACAGCAACCGACCTCGGGCGCTGACATTGGCTTGGCAAAAATACACACAACTCCTCACTGATCAAGATCAGCATACCATGCTGTTATATCTCATTGCTCGCATTCGGACAATGTCTTTCTTTCCATTGCACATCGATATGAGAGAAGAACAATCTGCCGCGCTCTGCCTGGAAGACGATCGTCGCTGCAATCCGGTCGACATTACGGGAGACAGCAATGTCTAACACTGACGACTCAATCCAGTCGATTGTTGCATGCATTTGGGCATCTGCTGCACAGTCGTCGTGACCTGTTGGATCCTACTCGCGACTGTGTGGTCGAACGGAGCATCCGAGTCCCATGCATCAGTCAGTCTATCCATGTATATTCAATGCCTCGGGCAGTTTTGGATCTCCGTGGTCCCGCTCAATCGAACCGCACAACTTGACCTTTAGTGGCTTGGAGTGAGCTGTCATGGCTGTCTTATAGCAGGACGACGGAGGCAGATGGCGTCCAGGGCGGGGTAGCAAAAGCAGTACTTCACGAGAGGTTTTCCGGAACGCCATGGATGGCTTCAGCTACTGTCTTTCCCGACGTCATCTGATGGTAAGATCTCCTTCGTGTCGCCGTCCGACAAATGCGGCGAGGTCTTTGTCTGTCACTGCGATGCTTCGAGCTGGCCACAGCAAAAGGCCACTTGATCGTAGCACTGGGCGAGAAAGCATTTGGCTTCGCGTACATGCCCTCAACGCTGCTCACGCCGGCGTAAAGGAGACTCGATTCTTCACTTCCAAGCTGTCCATTGCCTTGAATAGGCCTAGCGCGTTGACGATCGCTGTCTAGACTGCTCTGCGACCAGGGTCTTTACTCCTCGACTCGTATTTCCGGCGGTATGCCAGCCGGCCACGTTGTCGTCGCATGTTCCGGGCTGAACTTCAGCTCCACGGATACCGCACTACTGCATGCACGGTCTGCGAGACCCGTGTTGTGATGTGTTGGGCAAGACCAGGCTGCAGACATGGCATGATGCCGAGTCGATTGTCTCGCTGTTCTATGAAAAATCTAGCCCGTGGTCGCGAATCCTGGGCCGCCTGCAAGCCACCAATACTCACCAGATGTCCAGCTTCGGTCGCTCCGTTGCCCTCTGCATGCATGATCAAGCCACTGTGCTCGAGCAGAGAAATTTTTCAGGGCTGTCGACTCGCCAGCCTCAGGGTCGAGATCGGAGTCTGTACCTATATCCCAGTGGAGTGACTCGACCCGACTCAAACTACGACAACACAGCTCTCAGGCTCGGCGGCGTGTCGATCTGCAATGATCCCGCTCTGATATCACCAATCATGCTGCTCCAAAATCTACTCCGCTCGAGCTGGATGCGCTCGGCTTCAACTATTCCCACATCAGTCCACACCAAATGTGTATCAAAGCCGATCGGAAGCAGATCTCAGAGATGTGGCCACCACGAGCAGAGTGTGTATATAATGCTCGATGCAGCTCCATAGTGTAAGTGCTCCACGCATCATCTGCTCTTTTCGCCTTTTCTGCAACGATGAAGACCTTTTCTCTCCTTTTCGTCCTCGCCGCATTGAGCGATGCTGCACCTCAAGATCTCCCCTCTGCTCTATCACTACGACAGGCAGCCCTTCGAACGTCGCGATACTTCCCGAAACCCTTTCCTCCGCCGACGAACCAGCCCGCGCCAAGTCCAGTCACCATTCAATCCGGCGAGCCCGTGTATCCTCAGTTGAAGGCAACTCCACAGCTTCTTGGTCTCGTCAGCGATCCGACCTTCAGCCGTGACTCCTGCGGCACCACTCGACTGAATAACCGAACACTCTGGGCCTGTCGAGACTCACAATACGTCGTCACTGGCGCTGTCAACACGAACTCGTTGCTCTCAAGCACTGCTAGCTGGAGCAACTCTTCCGCCGCTGGACAGCCTACGCTGCTGTCGTTGAGATCGACCGACAACAAGCTTAACACGACCGTGTTGAAGCAGTATGGAACGAACAGCAACAGTCAGGCATTCTATCCGGTTAATGCGAACAAGTTTTGCTCTTCACAAGGTGGATGCAGCGATGGATCGAGATATGCCATCTGTGAGTACGCCGATGTCATGAAACATGCTCTCAACTGATGACGATTTCCAAGGGCCTGACTCGCCACCTATGCGTACATCTTACCGGTATGTTTCCGCACCACGCGCAACACGATAGTGCCATCGCTGACCAAAACATCTCTCAGCGTCGGGTACACATGGATCCGTGCCACCCATATCAATCAGGATCTGGGACTCGTCGAGCCCAATCCAGCCACGATCCTCTACAAAGTGACCGCTCCAAGTGCCACGTCCGGGAACACCCTCCCAAGCGTCACAGTCGTTAACGAGACGTTTTGGGGCCGCAACGAGATCGCCTACGGAGCCTATGGTAACGTTGTCCGCAACGGCATCGCCTACCTCTACGGCCAAGCGAACGGCACAGTCTCTCTCGCGAAAGTCCCAGTTGGATCCGGTGAGATACACATCAACTCTCCACACCGAGCACAGCTGACACTTCTGCGCTTTTAGTCGAGAACAGATCCGCCTACCGCTACTGGGTAAACGGAGACTGGGTCACCACAGCGCCCAAAATCGGCGCCGACGGCATCCGCATCGAAAACGTCAGCGTGGGCGGTCAAGGAACCTACTTCTGGTCACAAGGCTGGAATTCCTACGTCTGGATCGGCGGCAACCAGTATCCCGGAGCGACAATGTACATCACCACGGCGCCGGATCCTGCTGGCCCGTGGATCACACCGATTCGCTTCTACGATGGACCGAATGGCAATTTTAGCTTGCCGGCGTATTCGATTCAGGCGCATCCGGCGATGATGGAGTTTAATCCGAGTTTGAAGTCGATGCTTCTTACGTATACGAAGGTTGATCAGGACAGCCGGGGAAATGCTGTGTACAGTACCCCTCTTGTGTACGCCCAATGGAATTAGGATGATCGATCTTTGCTTTCTGGGCGATGTATATATTTAGCTCTGTGCTTCCGCTCAAGCTGCGCAGTCCAAGCTACCCAGGTGGAATTTGTCTTGCTGAATGTCAATGACAGCAAGGGGATATAGCATCGACGGGAACGTGGCGCCGTAGAACAGATTCCAAAGGTCGAATCACCACTCCTCCGCACATTCTTTCCCCGCACAGGCTCCGTTCGGATGGCCGGGATGGTACGATTCGAGCGAAAGTAAGGAGAGGCGCTACCTTTCAGCCTTCGTCTGATATCAAAAATTGATCATTTTTATCACATTTGCAAAGCAGCAGAGAGCCAGCCAATTGATGAATCTCTCAAGCTCCTGGTCCGATGCACTGACAGCTATCGCAGTGTGAGACAGCCAATGCAATCAAGTCAATGCGAGTCATCGAAGCAAGGAGAAAGAGTGCAGCAAGTGGAAAGGAACCAAGTCTCGTCTTCAAGTATTGTCATTCGTTGAGCAACCCACTGCATCTAAGCTGATCCTCCCGTGTCAAGTCATCAACCCCAGTACCTCCAGCTCGAAAATGAAATACAGCCCATCATCCGTCGTCTCGTATCCTTGATCATCCACCATTCAAGTCGTCCTTCAAGCCAAAGCCAACGTTGGCCATCTCCCAAGCTCGTCTCTTGTGCCGCGCTGCTCGTCCTCCAGTCGCTGTCGTGGGATCGATCATGAGGTAGAAGTGAGGCCGTTGTGCTGTCGTGATGCCGAACTGTCGTGATGTTGTGGGGTGTCTCGTCGTGATCAAGTCGGTCTTCATATCGTGCTGTAATCGATGGCAGGGTCTTGGCCGTGGTTCCTCGCAATGAAGAAGACCACGTTGTCACCCGAGCACCACGATGAGGTGCCCTGCCTTCGCTCGGGGTCTAATTGTCAGCGATCAAAAAGGGGGTGGGATTGACGCACCTGGCTGTCCTGATCACTCTCCTCGGTCCCCGGGCTCCCCTGCATCATCGTCTGTCTTCGCGTCGGTTCCAGTGTCCCACCGTACCAAGTTGCCCCGGTCGTCTGAACTGTATCCCCATTGCTCGGTCTTCTGATTCCGTGGTCTTCCGCTGGCGGGTCCTCAATCTTTCCTCGTGTTGTTGGAATCGATACATCGCCTCTGTTCCAATCCGTCGCCAACTGGGCTCCAAACTGTCCGATTCCGGCAGGCCTGGTCTCTAACGGACCGTTTACCCGAGAGTCTCATTCTTTTGCCTCCACTGTTTTTGGACTTCGCTGAGCCGCTGCCTTGGGGTATTCTGATGTTTTTGGTGAAGATTTTCCGAGCCGCCACTCTTCCGTCTTCGATTTTTTGGTTTGTAAGAAAGGAAATCGTGGTACCTGTGAAAAAATTAGCAGTAAATGTCTTCTTGCAGAAGGACTCAAAGGGGGATCTTACCTGGTAGAAAGGGTGGCAAAGATCCAGCTGAGGGACAGCATGGATCCTTACCATGACCACGTCCAGTTGAAGCTTCCGGTGATCTTGTCCTTGATCCACTGTGCGAGGGCGCCCGCGCGCTCGTTCGCAATGCGGCAACCCTTGAGAAATGATCCCTCGGGCGGTGTTGACGAGACAGAAGTATCACTTGATGAAGGTCCAGCAAACATGGCAGCCAGCTTCCAAATCCCGGCAGACACATCAGGAGTCGGCTCGTCGGGTGCCGCGGGTCTCGCAATCCAGTCGATGGACGCTGGTGGCGTGGAGTCCGGGTAGTCGGGATGTTCGGTATGCATCAAACCGATGTTGATGGTCGTCTCAGTGTCGTAACTGACGATAGCATTCGTGATGCTCAGATCATCAGCGACATCCCAAGGCGATCCTATGCACGTCAGCAGGTGGCTCAGATTTTCATGGATCTGGAGTATCTCACCAGCATCGTCGCCGATGAACCGACTGGGGTCCACACACGGAGCGAGGTCCTTCAGATCGATGGCAGCGGTCTTCCGGAGGGAAGAAAGCCATTGGACGATCCGAGTGTAAGGCGTCTCCGATGAGACGGGCTCTCCGTGGTGATGAGCTGGCAGAGGCTCAGGTGGTGGCGTCGAATGGCGTACTGCATCAGCAGCACGAGGAGAGCAAACTGGACTCTCCCGAAGGCGAGAACGTTTTTGCAAATGATCCTCAATTTGCTGCACTCCGCGTCGCAGTCGAGGAATGCCGACAGATTCCAGGTGGTCGGTGTAGGAACGAACCTTCTTGAGACGCGCTTGAAGTTCTTGACATTGCACAAGCAAAGGCCTGGTATCTGGGCGGGAATCTACACAGTCAGCAGAAACGGAGCCCGAAGGCTCAACATGCGCTGGGGGAGGGAGACGCACCTGCGGCTGAGCTCCAGCTGACCGCAAGGGTCGAGCAAGTGCGAAAGGGCGTCTTGTCTGCGGGGGGATCACCTTGGACGAAGACGAGAGAGGCTGTGGCGGCAGTCTCGGATGGAGTGGTAGAGGGTGGATGAACCGGTGCTGAGGGAAGCGACGCGGGGGTGAAGGAGGAGGTATGGTCGGAGGCTGCGGCTGCCTGAGGTGAAGAGGTCTGAGATCGAGAAAGCGTCCGCGAGGCATTGTGAAGTCGTGATCGTGGGGTAATGTCTTGCGTGAGAGTGAAAGCTTTCTGGGGAGAGAAGAGGAAGGAGAGGGAAAGGAAGAGAAAGAGCGAGGGAGAAAAGTGGCGAGGGAATCAACAATGGCTAGCTAAGCCGCTAAACGCGGTGGACAGAGCTTCAACGCGACACTCATAGCAGTTTAGCTGTGGGACGGGCGTCGACAGGGAGACGAAATCGTTACTACTGGAACTAACCTCACTTGCAATATTGTGATGGATTATTGACAGATATTGGTGACGGTGACGTGGGCTGTGCATGCCTTCCCCTGACCGACAGAGCAAGAGCACCACGACTTCCCTCGCAGCAGCTCCGTCGGCAACAGCACAGCCAGAGAGTCTTAGGTAAGATAACGAGTCCATCGTTTGGCTGGCTGCATATACATACACCATCGATGATCATTATCACTGCGCAACATTCATTCACTTCGCAGATGCGCTACACCAAAAACGGAAGGCAGAGAAAGCTTAAATCACAAACATCCTTGCAGTCGTTCTCCACCGCGCGTGAGGCATACGGTCGCCTTCCAGCATCGAGTTGCCCTTCCTCCCACGATTTGCACCAATGACCGCGCACATCTCCACGTCACCCTGGATCACAGCCGTTCTCGAGGCACAACGCAACAACAAGATCTTCCCATGGGCTCCGGAACTGGAGCAAGCGAGCAAACAGCATCGAGATGGACAGCCCGCGACCTCCAGGCGTTCTGCATGATGAGCGTGCACAATACTCAAAGAGAGGGAGTGAGGCAATTCGGGCAAGCGACCCTTTCCGCGTCGTTGCAACGGGGAGTATTACGACCTTCACGGAGAGACGCCTTTAACATTGTCAATCTGGAGGAGACATACCGCAATGGTGAGCTGAAGCGTTCGCTAGGAGAGGAAATATCAGGACAAGCGCCGCGAGTACAAAGAGACACTCCGTATCGGCCGCGAACTCGAGTTGCGAGCAGTTATGGGTACATGCTTTCGCAAGAACCGGCTCCACGGCCTTCTTAACATGAATTACTACCTTCTCAGTACGGTTCTGGGGAGTAGACTGGTCGTGCTACTTAAGGATCCAGACGCAAAGCTCATGAATAGGTGCGAGGCATTTTGGGAATTTTTTGACATCAGACTGGACACCACGACCTCTGTGAATAGCGATATATCACCTTTTACGTCGTCTGCCACTCTACCTCGCTGCGTCACAACCGACCACGTCGCTCGTTTGCACTCCATGGGAATGAGAAATGCATCGAAACTCGAAGGCCTGCACAAGCGGAGCGACGATAGGAAAGACTGGGCAGATAGCGCGACACCAGAATTGCACCATTTGCATATGCCACATCTCTTTCACGCCCGATGTGACCCGACACTTCTCGACGCCCGAATCACCTGAAGTATGGAGCATCTCCTTCCGTTCCGCACATGCTCAGCAATGGCAATGGCAGCCTTGACAGGACCCACGAGCTGTCAGTCCCGAGAGATGCTGGTGAGTGATTCGAGTTGATCAAATAAGGACAACAGCTTATATTTTCAGAAGTCTATGCCTTCAGACTATTGATGTCGCTGCATTGTAGATTCGCGCGGAGCGGTTCGACCTCGAAGGCTCGACATACGGCGTGACAAGAGACTTTCCGATGGGCTTCCGACCTGCAAGAGCTCGAAAAACAGCGCGACAAGAGACTTCCCGATGGAGTTTCGACCTTGAAGGGTTCGACGAACAGCGCGACGAGGGATCCGCCGATGGGATCCGGAAATGGACGTGCAGGGGCGCAGGCGCGCGATTATCATCGAGATGGTCGACCCACGGCCGTGGACTTCAGCTCTTTCGTCAAGAGCTCGTTCGAGGCGCAAAATGCTCAGGAAGAGGACTTGGAGATATCCAAGCAGAGTATATCTGGGTCAGACGACGAGCGGTCGCACAGAGTTGGAGGCGGAGGCAGAGGCAGACCATGTACGTTGATTTAAGCGTTGACTATGGACGAAAGTAGGCACAAAGCTTAAACTCGCACCCCTGAACATCCTTGTCCGCCGAATTCGCTGCGACCAACGTTTCGTGCGCTGCCCCGAACCCAAATACTCCCGTCCGATCGTCATCGCATGCGTTCGTTGAGCTTCTACATTCCGGTGCGAGCGGTTCGGCAGCGTAAATTACCAACAAGTTTCTCCAACCCGACCTTTCCACGGCCATCACAAAACACACTCAGCCTGCCTTCATCTGAACGCATCTTTCTAGCTGCATGGCCACCAACGGACCGAACGAACCAGGCGGTCCCATTTGACACAGGTGCTGAAGCACCAGAGTCATCGAGGAGATCTGTCGGAGGGATCATGCCGCCAGCGAGACAAGTCGAGAACTCCACTCTGCCACTGCCGGATTTACGCTTCTGGCTCGAATCAAGAACTCTGGCACCACACGATGGACGAACATCGTCGCTGTCAGACTCGGAGCGGTCACAATCCTCGGCTCTTTGCCGCAAGAGACCTGCTTCTCGAGCATCAGCTCGGCGGAAGTGCGACTCCCAGTCTATGCGCGCCCAGAGCACATCACGATGACGAAACCGGTGTCGTGGATGTTCGTTCTTTCGTTTGCTTCACGAGCACTGCGGCACAAGCAGATGCCTAGTTGGCATGCGATACGGATTGCGATGATTCCCAGGCGGATATCTCTTCGTATTGAATCGTCGTGATCAGCGACAAGGTCATCGGCAGTATGGAGAGCATCAACTTCTTCGCTGGCAAAGGTGTAATTGCTCTGAATAGTCAAGTCCAGCAGCTCATTGCGCATGGTCCAGCGGTGGAGTTTTCCCGGCCAGAGATGCCCGCGGGAGACTCAAACCGGTTGGCACCCTTCAGCATCAGGTTTCAACGACACACAGAAGGACACGATCGTTCAGAACTTGTCATGGCGGTACTGCGGGTCGAATCTGCTCGCAGATGCTGTGGAGATGGAATGTGTTGTGGTCGAAGATTATCGTTGCTTTCATCCGGTCCCCAAGCCAAATGAGGCCTTGTGAGACTGGCATGCCGGCCGATGTTGGTCCCGGACTCGCATATCGAGCGTCAGAGACTGCGGCTCAACTCAAGGCAGCAGAATACCACACTAATGCCGACAAGGCCATCTCCCGCCATGAAGCAGTCCTTGCTACGGAGTTTCGACGGTGTTTCGACGCTGCCGTCAACTTCGTGCAGTATACCGGTCTTCTAACGGTGTGAGGCCATGGCTCCTGATGCGGCTTTGCGAGATCCCCGAAAAGTGGGTGCGGGACCGCAGGTTTCACCAAAGCTCGCGCCGCCTACTCAGCGTATCGTCTCCCACATAGACAAGTGCTTTGCCGGATGGTTTTCGTACTTCTACGATGCGGCTCCAGAAACCGCAGGTCTCCAAACCATGCCCGTGCCCACGGTTCCGGAGAGCATCGCGTCGGTGACCATGATGAGGGCCCGAGATGCTCGTGAGCAACCAAACGAGACTGCTCGTCTTAACGTCATCTCCCACAAACTCCGAGACCATACGCACTTGGCTATCGTCATCATGATCTGGCGTGACTTCCTCAGCCCCGCCAGTTCGAATGGCCTCATGGAGATCATCGAACGGTACTACGAGAAGTTGAAACTCGCTACCAAGGGTGTCAACCTTGACAATTTGGAAGTTGAGGAATGGGTGGAGCCAGTGAGCGATGATGACGAGGAAATCCACGTGGGACATGGTCTTACATCCTCCAAAATCAGACTACGACCGACGTGCTGACAGCCCACCATCATCCTATCTCTGTCGTCGAGGTGCCTCGTTCGAGTCCTCATCTTCTTCATCACCTTCGATACTCGCCATGACATTTCCCAGCGATGCCTCTGACTGCGATTCGTTGTCTGCTCGGTCCTCCTCCTCCTCCACGATGGGACTGTGTTCTCGACGAGTGGCGACTACAATGTTGCTCGACATTGAAGTAGCCCGCTGAGATCGAGCGGAAGGCTGACGTCGGCCGCGAGGTGCAACGTCGCTCCAATCCGAGAGCGATGGCGGAGACGGTTTCGGCGAACCGGGAGGTGGTGAGCTATGCAGCGACTCCTCTACAAGCGTATCATGCAGCAAAAGCCGCTGTTGAGTGCGACCATCATCATACATCTCTTCGGTGGGGAGGCGCGCGAGTTGCATTTGCTGGAACACGCTCCCAGAGGCATCAGACCGAGCTTCAGAGGATGGGCGACGGGGTAGGCCGAAACCCAATGCGGACGGCGGCGCTGGATTGAAGAGAGGTGGGTCGCGAGGGGAGGAAAGAGGAGAGGCGATAGCGTCGGGGATCGCGGTATCAGAGGAAGGCTGACTGTCGGAGACGTGGGAGCGATTTCTGAACGACCGTCGAGGTCTTGGATTCGCACCCCTCAAGCGCGGAGGCTCAGTTCGGGCTCGGTGCAGTGAAAGTCTCGATGATTCTG
Source organism: Zymoseptoria brevis (assembly GCA_000983655.1). Classification (NCBI taxonomy): domain Eukaryota; kingdom Fungi; phylum Ascomycota; class Dothideomycetes; order Mycosphaerellales; family Mycosphaerellaceae; genus Zymoseptoria; species Zymoseptoria brevis. Next base: position 34,412 of record JYJE01000500.1, read on the forward strand.
GGTTCTCGGACAACAAGGGAGTGTGAGGCTCGATGTTGCCAGGAGAATCCTGTCCATTGTCCTCATTTGCGAATTCTGGCCGCACGATGAACCGAGACCGCATGGCTGATTTGGGTGTGCGATAGCCAGGTCTGCTCTTGCGGATTATAGTATCACGTGCAGGCAGTTAACCTGGGCTGAAAACACGAGGAAGGTCGCGGAGGCCTGCGGAACGGGTGCCGTCGGCATGCTCTTGTTCTGGGACAACACGCTGCAATTTCGACGAGGGCAGATTGCCGGCTTGGCCTCGCTTCTGTGGGACGATTTCCAGTGGAGGGCCAAGGGAAATCGTTGATATTGCGGCGTACAGTCTTGGGCTGGGGTCGAGATGCCTGATGCAAAGTTCTCACTGCGAGAGGCGTTGCGAAAATGCGATCTTGGCGAGAGGCAGCCGACGGAGGCGTAGCAGGGCGTTGTATCGGAAGCGCGGGTTCGAAAGAGGGTTAGAGTTGGTAATCGGGGGCGAGAGAGGTGTTCCACAGCGCGCGGCGGAACTCGTCTTCTCCAGAATGGTTTTCTGTGTCAATGCAACCAGAGCTCTCTCTTCTCTTAGCAGCCGGATCTCCTCCTCCACATCTGCCCTTCGACGCGCTATCTCTTCCTCAAACTCCGTCCGTTGCTTTGCGAGCAGGGCCTGGCTCTCCGCAAGGTCCCTCAACTGTCCCTCCGACATGGTGGGGGAACGATCGGCTGCACTTCCTACGAGCTCTGGAGGCAGCAAGTCCTGGACTTCTCGCAGGGCGTCCAGCAGGGACTTGGGGCCTTCGACTTGGCTAGCGAGAGCGGGAGTGTGTTCACTGATCCTGTGCGGCAAAGTGTCTTCCATGGATCGTCGGACCGCCTCTGCGACTTCATCCGTACTGAAGCCGTCGGTCATGCCCGTATCCGCATTTGCATTTGTTGTTCTCGCCCGCGACTCCGTACGGAGCCTGGCTTCTTCTTCTTCTTCCTCCTCCTGCGTCTCCTTCTCATCGTGTAGGCGAATTTGCTCTTGAAGTCTGTCCGGGTCCGTGAATGGTACGAGCCGTTCGCGAACATACCGTTGGTGCTGGTCCCGGATGCGATGGCGAATTTTGGTCTGTGTAATCGAGGTCCAGTCGCTGGCGAGAAAACGGTCCGCGATCGAGCGAGCGAGCGAGTTCACGTGGTGATATTGCCGATACCTGTACTGTCGCAGGAACAGCGTCGAGTGTCTGCTCCGCGCATCGATGTGAAACGCTCCAAACGACGGCGGACCCACGCAGACGCACTGTTGCGAACATAGACGTCGATGAGTGCATGACTGGCGTCCTCTTCGGCGACAGTAATGGATACGTCGAGGAAGTCAGAGATGTTCTCCTCCAGATCTTTTTCCGGTCGCCGAGCCAAGAGCTGTTCGACATGTTCACGGGGCAGGGGCGCAAGAAGGATATGGGCGCTGTACGAGAGAGCTGAGTGTGTGTGCTGGGTCAAGGTTCGATCAGAGGTGGCTTTCCAAAGCCCAAACCTGTGCGGCTTCGTCTTTGATTTATGGATCACTCCGCGCGTTCCCGCGCCTCAAGTCGTGTGATGGTCGAATCGTCACCGTCGATTGGAGTAGATCTGGCTGTTTTCATCCCTTCTCGAGCACTTATCGTGGTAAGAATTTTATAGCTGCGTTGAGGAGCTTCGCAAGACCGATGCTCGCCGGTGACTGATGTTAAGAGAGATGAGAAGAGGACAGGGAACGAGGTGATGTGGCGAAGAAGGCCTTGAAAGATCATCATTGATGCGCCATCTTATGTACTTCATTTGTGTGCTTATGCTCCTTCCCGTCACCATGCTTTCGATCGACTCGAAGTGCATCACAACTCCGGCTTCGGTAGTGCAGCAAGAAGCTGCTTGTACAAGTCAAGCGAAATGGTGACGTTTTGCTTCACCAACTCGATGTCGTTGGTAGTTGCGACGTCTGGATTCGGGTAGTAGTACGAGGCGATGGCGATGATAATGTAGATGATCTGTAAACTCTGCGTCAGTCTCCAAACTCATCAAGCTGGGCGATTGCATGCGAACTCACCACCAACAAAGCGCCCTCAAGCCAAGTCGACTCCTGATCCCTCAAGAAATTGCCCACCACAAGGATCGACAAGACCAGCAAGGCGATCATGAAAATCTCAAAGTTCAGGTCCATTGGTTTGCCGATAGCCCAGCCGACCAAGACCACAAGAGGAGCATTCAGCAGAGCAGTCTGAATAGATGGTCCGATGCAGTGATATAGTGCGACATTGATCACGCCGTCCCACGCCTCATCAATCGCAGTCAAATGCTCGGCGGCCTTCTCCACCAGTGGCAGGAGGATCAGACCGAGGAACTGATCGGGCACACCAGCTTCCACGACTTCTTCGATGTTGCCAACAAGAATGATGAGCAGCCATGTCACAAAAGCGATGGCAATGGCCAAAGCCGTGAATGTTTCCGTCAGGGTCAGTTTCGCCTTGGCCATGTCGTCCTCGCGGTCAGCGTCTGCGTGCTCGTCCATCTCGATGACTTCGTCGAAGATGGAGTGCGCGGAGGTACAGCTGTAGATCAGATAGCACAGGTATGCGACAATGAGCGCTATCGATGTCCACTGGCTGATACGGACAATGTCTTCTTCCAGCTTGCCCTCCGTGAACTTCTCCTGCAACGCTGAGACGGTCTCGGATTTGAGCGCAGAGTAGAAAGCGCTTGGGATCAGCAAGCCAAAAGCAGCCACCAGGAGGAGACCACTGCCAACTTCTGAGATCACGGCGTGGAATTTCTGGCTCTTCTCATGCCGACGAATGCCACCAAAGAAAAAACAGAGTCCGAGGCAGAGGAGAAGGTTCGTCATGATGCTTCCGAGGATGGCGGCCTGGATAATTGGAATGAGATTGCCCTCATCGCCATTGTCCTCTCCCTCGTCTGTATTCGACTTGTGTTTGGCGATCAGCACGATGAATAGGATGACTTCAACAACAGATCCGAAAGTTGTTTCGATGAGAATACCAGCGACCTTGGGCATCTTGCGAGCGAACTCCTGTCCAGCAAAGCCGAGAAGATTGGCAGCAGGAATCATGGCAATGTAGCTGGCAGCGAAAATCCAGAGATGGGCATTGGTCGTGTAGCGGAGAATGATGGCGATGGGTACGAATGGCCAGAGGACATTGACGTACATCGATACCTTGTTTGAAGATCGTGCGACGACTTGGAGGAATATCTTCGGGTTGATGCCATGGCGGCCGCTTTCTCCTTCGTGGGCGATGCCGTCGGCGAATGTGTGCGTGTGGTTTGAATGGTGGTTCGATCCTGGTAGCAGCGGGCTGGATTCGTGGTTGTGTCGGTCGCCAGAAGGATTTGTATTCGAGCCCGCCATGGTTGCTGATGTGCAGCGAGGTTGATGGAAAGGTAGAAGAGCGGCGGTGGACGGCGGAACTTTTGGAGGGGGTGGCTTGCCAAGTGATTTAGTTGACCTTGGCGGTGAGACGCAGGGGTACGACGATTCACTGCAGAACCTTGGAACTGGACAAAGACTTCCAGGGAACGTCACCTCCATCGACCCGGCCACTGAAGCGTGCGGAAATGCTCTGCTATATGTCGAGTTTCGCAGAGGCTCCTGCCAATGCTGCACACTGAGCGGCAAGTAACAGCGTCCTTCACGGGCCGCTGGAAAGTCTTTCCCATGGCGGCAGTAGTCTATCTCGAGACAAGTTATACGCAATCCCCTATCTCTTCGGAGCAAAGTGCGACAGTCCTCTGGCTTGGGCCGCGGTCAATGGCCACACCGAGATTGTCCGCAAACTGCTCACTTCGAGACGAGAGATTGTGAAGGACCGCCGTGACTGGAGTGGGAATACTCCCTTATCGTTAGCTGGTCATGAAGGGCATGAGGACGTGGTGAGGCTGTTGCTGAATGCTGGAGCCGAAGTCAACATCCAAGACAAGGACAAGTTGTCCCCACTCATGCACGCTGCCGCGGAAGGACACGATGACGTCGTAAGACTACTGCTGCGAAACCCATTGATACAACTCAACGCCAAAGACAAAGCCGGATTCACACCACTATCTTGGGCGGCCTACAGTGGAAATGCCGCCACGGTGAGACTGCTACTGGACTCGGGGAAGGTCGGAATCGATACGAAGGATAACGTCGGGCATACACCTCTCACCTTAGCTGCGATTGGTGGCGACGAGGAGGTGTTCCAGCTACTGCTAGACACAGGAGAGTGCGATCTCAACGCTGAAAGTGTGAATGACCAAACTATCTTGGTCCGTGCTGCTCGAGAAGGCCACCTCAAGATCGTGGAGATACTCCTCGCCACAAACAAAGTCGACGTCGAAGCCAGAGATGGCCATAAACGGACAGCGCTGTTGGCAGCCACTTGTCGTCGTCATACAGAGGTCGTGGCTTGTCTGCTGAAACGCGGCGCAAATGTCGACGTTATGGACAATTGTGGCTGGACGCCATGGTCTTTTGGTGAGGATCGAGGATATCGGGATATCCCAGCCCTGCTGAGACCTCATGTGGAGAGGATCGGCGCAGGAGACAGCAAGCAAATCCGACAAGTGGGCGGCGCCGGAGTATGAAGCATGCATGAAAATAGATGTCGAAGTAGCAGGCAGAAAGACTGCGGTGAGTATGACATTAATTTGATCATTAAAACAACCAGCATAATCATCTCGGCATACCGAAAAAAAAACCGGTCGCAGGGCCTGATAGAGTAGCCCATGGCCAGCCACAGGACCTTTAACCCACCGCACCTCCTCGACATCACCATTCAACCCAACGTGAGCGTATTCCCCGCCACACCCACAACCGCATCCCTCACCTCTCCACTCCTCAACCGATTATACCCATACGGCACGGTCTTCAACTTCCCCTTCTGCGCCTTACTCGCCTTGCCCCCGAAATCACACCCATTCACAACCGCACTCCCCTTCACTTTCGAATTCTCACTCGTCACCGGATCCCTCACACCCGCGAACACCGAGCTCTCCACGAGGACTTGGGCGCCCATGCGGACGTTGACGGCGGTGTCGCCGCCGTCGTAGTAGGAATTGAAGATGTGCACGGTGCCGAAGCGGATGGAGGGCATGCGGGAGTAGATGTTGGAGAAATGGTTGTTGTAGTAGGTTACGTGGAGGTGGCCTTGGTCTTCGGCGGAGTTGGAGTCCGAGTGGCCGATGAGTGAGGCTTTGTCTGGGTGGGTGTTAGTTTATTGGAAGGTAGGGGAGAAATAGGATTCGCATACAGTGGTCATGAAAGTAGGTGTTCGAGACGGTAACCCAGTCGCAGGCGTGGGTGATGTCGAGGAGACCATCGTAGTGGTCTTTGTCGTGGTCCAAGTCGGAGGAGAGGTCCCTGGGCAAGGGTCAGCATGGGTAGTAGTAAAGACACAACCGGTTTGACGAAAGTCGTACATGTGATCGATCCAGACATTCTTCGCGTACTGAATGGAGATGGCATCGCCAGTCGAGGCCTTGACTCTGCTGATAGCAAGGTTGCGAACGATGACATTGTTGACCTTCTTGATGGCCAAACCGATGCCGATGAGTTGGCTAGAGTTGTTGATGCCTGCAATATACGGTCAGCTTGAGTCTTGTATTCAAGCCATACCACACACGTACCCAGAATCGTCGTATAGCTAGCGACCTTGACCACAGCAGCTCCATGAATCGTGCCGTTGACGTAGATAATGTGGGGATTCGGGTTGGCGGCCGCATGAGTGAAAGCATTGAGGTCAGATACAGTTGTGGTCCGACCACCTTGCCCACCATGCATGCCGCCGTTCAAAGAAGCATAGCCAAGTGGTAAATCGTCGGCTCCTTGTCTATACTACTCGGCGCCATGAACGACGGGCGAGGCATTAACGAGCGACGCAGACGCTGCCAGGAGGAAGAAGAAACACAGAAGCATTTTCATGCGAAGGGTTCCAAAAGAACGACTGTATCGGGAAGGGAAGAAGTTGGGAAGACAGGATATCAGTGGTTTGAAAGCAACAAAGCGAATAGAAAGGACCTCGTGAGATAACCGAAGACACAGATCGACTAGCAGGCTCTTCGGTGATACGGCGTCCCATCGAATATCGCCCGAGAGTGATGCAGAGCTCCAGTGGTGCTTAGCGTCCCACTATTGAAGATCAGCGACAACAACATGGTTAGCCTGACTGTTCCATACGATGAGGCATTCGCGAAGTAGCCGCCTTACATTGTCGCTTCGCAGTGTTGATACAGCAGACGCGATAATATGTAGCCAAAGTGTCAGGCGACAAAAGTCTCCAGGGGTGGAAGTCTCTGGCAAGCACGCTGTCAAAAGTTTCAATGCGACCGGTCGTTGCCGAGCCGAAGATCATGAACCATGCAATCTGAGCAAGATCGAGATGAGCACCGTACGGTGTACGGTGTCAGGGATGCAGGAGAAAGGCGTGAACCGGTGTGACAAGCGCGCATGACTGCAAGGTAATGGCGACGGTCGAGGCTGTGCCAAGTGTATGGTTCGTTGGCGGGTCCATGTCAACGTCTAGTATTCGAATGAATACCTGCGTCCATACCGCCGTGCCATGCGAGGTTCGACACAACGTGGCAGACATGGTATGGAGCTGTCAAACTGAAACATGGCCTTTTTCCTTGATGCCAGTTCCTCGGGTGCTTGTCGGCGGATACCAGGTGTGCATAGTTCGTCACGGCAGATGTCCGGAATGAGTGTTAGTACAGCTTCTAGTGTTTCTTGGAGTAGAGACTCGAAAGTGGTCCTCGCGTCCAGGTCTGCGGAGGAACTAGATCCGTGCTCCTCGTGGACTCGAGGTTGCATGCAAAGTGGCCGCGAGGCGGGGTGTACAACGTTGCTCAGGAATCTCCAGAGGGGCTCGATAAGGCGGTCCGTCAAAAGTTGCCGGACTTGCGGGCTTCTGATATCGTTCCCATTCCAAGGATGATCGCTGGACGCTCCTGAAGGACGCGACGACTGCTTTTCGAGCATGAACGTTGTCGCCTTCTCAGCTTCGGCGAGCTTGCTGTCGAATCATCAGCAAGACAGGAGTCCGCACAACATCGATCCACTGCGACCGCAGTACGACATTCAATAATGGTACCGATGCCAATACGGCTGCATTTAACTTGTCTTGATATTTGCACTCGTACTGCAATTCTACGACTTCTTATGTCTACCATCGTCTCCATTCTTGTACGGTCCTCCACTCTCCTTCGCCAAACCATCCTTCTCATTCTTGTCCTTTGACTGCTGACTCCATTCTGGCGCCTCGTCCTTGCCATTATCCTCCTCTTCGTCGCCCTCCTCCTTCGTCTTGTGCACTGTCTGAGGATCGTGTTCCGCCGGGCTGTAGATCGTGATCAACTCGAGCGGCTCGGTCTTGGAGGTATTGATGAATTGATGCTGAGTTCCGGCGGGAACGACCACGACGTCCGTTGCTTTGACTGCCTGTTTCGCTGTCAGCATGCGAGTCATCTAGCATTACCTGTTGTCCACTGCTCACCTGATCCTTTCCAGCAATTGTGGCCTTGCCTTCTCCCGAAGTGAAGAGAAGCACCTGATCCACGAGATGCACCTCGTCGCCAATGTCACCTCCAACGGGGATCTCCATCGACACCAGCTGACTGTATAGTCCCGTGTGCAGCACCTTGCGGAACTGGCCGAAAGCTCGCACCTCGGAGGCCAGCTTCGGGAAGTACACCATCTCATGCTTCGGTGGGTCCGTAGACATCTTCGAGTCTTTACCCATGTTTGCAGTCGTGGTGGAGAAGGCTTTGTAGGATTGTCGTATGGTTGGAATGGTGAGAAGTCGTCGTCCTGCTGTGAGTCTGGAGAGCATGATGGAGGAAGAAGAGAAGAGTTGCCGGGGTGCAGGATACTATACCGTTTAGCTACCTCCAGCAATGCCATGATACATCATAGGAGGTAGTACCGCAGTCATCAAGGGATAGTGCGGTCATCATCATGGTGACGATGAGACTGCATGTCATGTCATCAATGATGAACGACACCTCCTCTTGAGGCTCATATCTGCGCGGGGGCGGACCGAACCGCTCTAGAACTATCGCCCGGCACGAGCTCCGGTGGTATGCGTCGCATCCTTCGGGGCGAGAACGCGTTGGGCGTTGGGAGCAGAGATGCCTAGGAGTCAGACTGATCCTCGTGATGTTGAAAGACCTACAGAGGACGACATTCAATTGCTGACATTGGTCGTATCGCGCAAGAAGACAAGACATTCACCCCGGACGCGCTAGCCAAAACCTTACGGACTTGGCACCTTGTCAAGGAAGGACAGCCATGTCAACAACGCCGCGGCTTCCTGGACGTTCCATCGCCATCGCGCCGGCAGCACAATTACTAACGCCAGATGTGAACGATGCCGCCGTCGATCTCATGCCATACGCATGTACGACTTGTACCCGGCGCAAGGTCAGTATCGTCAACGACGAAGAGGCAAAACACAGACAAAATGACTGTTTGTACGGCAACAGGTGAAATGCGACAAGGCAAAAGCGCCGTGTTCAGCATGCCACAAGGGTCGCATGGAATGTATATACGTAGCGCCACCGCCGCGAGAAAGAAAGCGGAAACGAAAGCCAGTTGAAGAACTCCAGGATCGACTTGAACGATGCGAGCAGCTCCTCAGAGAGAATGGGATCCAAGTGAAGCCGGTTGAGGATGTCTCTCCGGTGGATTCTACGACTTCCGCTGGCAACGCAGTGCCGGTGACGAAGCCCGGAACGGCCAGCGAAGGCGTCTCCGGCACTCTTCTCCAAGGTCCAGGCAAGACGAGATACATCGACTCAAACATCTGGCGCAACCTTGGCGATCACCTGGAGGACAGCGACTACGACGATCATCCTCAAAATTCTGAAGATTCGAACCCCTCGGACCCAGCTTCCTTGTCGCTGTATAACACCTCCAACTCATCTCAAAGCCTACTTAACCTCCATCCGACCTACGACGTTGCCATGAAGCTCTGGAACATCTATGTCCGCAATGTGGATCCGATTGTCAAAATCGTTCACGTTCCCTCCACGCGAGATCTCCTTCAACGAGCAGCCGCGAATCCAAGCTCCATGACTCCAGACACCGAATGCCTCCTGTTCGCCATCTACCTCTTCAGCGTGATCTCCATGTCGCAGAAGGATTTCGAACAGGAGGTAGGAATGTCTTGGAGTCTTCTTCACAACCGCTTCCATGATGCAGTGCGCCGCTCTCTGGTGAGCAATCACTTCCTCCGCACCACCTCCATTGCCGTTCTTCAAGCGTACACCCTGTTCCTCGCATCCGTCCGCAACACGTACGACCCACACACGTTCTGGATGTTGACAGGTATCGCTGTCCGCATCGGCCAACGAATGGGTCTTCACCGCGACTCGGCCGAGCAAGGTCTCAACCCTTTTGACGTACAAATGCGTCGCCGTCTCTTCTGGCAATTGATACCACTTGATGGTCTCGCAGCCCAACTTTCCGGGACGGGCATTGCCATCGCATCCGACTCATGGGACACCAAGCAACCCCTCAATCTCAACGATGCTGACATCTGGCCCGGAATGTCCTCCGAACCGCTCGCCAAACGCGGAGCAACAGACATGATCTTTTGCCTTGCACGGACGGAAATCGGAAAGTTTCACCAAAAACGAATGCAGCCCGGTAAATGGAACAAGCTCTGGGACTCACCCGACACGCCCGCCGTGCACAAATCATTGCAAGATCTCGAGACGACCATGGAAGAGAATTATATACGTTACTGCGACATCACCGTGCCCATACACTGCCTCGCTCTCTCCATGGCTCGCGGCGTGCTCAACTTTGCGCGATACCGCGTGGCGTTGGAGAAAGTCAAAGCACCCGATGCGACGCCCGTCACACGAGCAGAATTTGTGGCCACAGTAACGAAGATTCTCGACATTGACCTTGCGGCGCAGAAGAATCCGATGCTGGAGCGATTCCAATGGCATTTCCGAACGTTCTTCCAATGGGATGCTCTGATCTGGTTGTTGACTGAAATGAGAAAGGAAGACACAATGGTGGATTTCGACGCTGCGTGGAATAAGGTGGAGCAGGTGTATGCTTATCATCCGGAATTGTTCACATGGAAAAGGTCGATCGATGTTGCGCTGGCTAGGTTGACATTGAGGGCGTGGGAGGCGACGCATAAGCATGCCCAGGCTCACAGCGCTGGTAGAAGAGAGCCGGACTTCGTCGTCCAACTGCGAGCCGGCTTCGAAAAGAGAGAAGCTTCTCGCCTTTACTCGCCTGCTTCAGCCACTGTCGCCGCCGCCGCGCCGAATCCGCAGTACAATTACTTCCAGTCCGGTCCGGCATCTGGCACGGACAACTCCGTGGCAGCAGCGCAGCAGAACTTCCTCTACCCGTTCGACGGCACCGAGACTTCCGTTGCAGGCTGGCCACAAAACCAGGATCTGGGATTGGACTCGAATGGGAATTTCTTGGAGAATGGACAGTTCACCGTGGATCCGGGTTGGATGGTTTGGGGACCGATGGGTCAGGACTTTGATTTCATGCAGATGCCGGCGCAGCAGTGAGAGAGGGCTGGGTTGTGGTTTATATGCTGATGAAGATGATGACCGGAATTTCGACACAGAATACTCGACTCAGCTCTTCTATACCAATATGACAAGACAGAATGCAGCGTTCTCAACGTCGGCATCGAGCTACGCTCTCTGAAGTCGAGGAGCGTTGTTCGACCGCTCGATCAACAGGTCCGCTGGCCGACTCTTTCAATGCGTTTCTGCCTTTTGCCATCGGGTGGAGATCATATCGAGATCCGAGACCGAAGCTAAGTGAAAGGCAGTCAGACGTGCGCATTTGCAACTCATCAATCGGTGAAGCCCGAAAAACGATTTGTTGATCAACGTCTAATTCCCAACGGCCGTTGCAGTGTTGGTCAACGACAACGTTCGATGACGACGACGACCCATTTCAGGCTGATGACCCTGCTCAAGAGTGGTTGCTGAAACGCGATGCTCGCACTGTAAGGCACGAAGCAGAGTAGGCCCGATAACTATTAGTGGTGTAGGCAGGTCCTTATCTTGTACGAAACACGCCGTCAATCACCACCTCGATATGTCTTGTCACATAGACTTGGAAAGCGTCGCTTGATGTGGAGATGATTCAATAAAACGCCCGAATATTGCCACACTATACTCAGGATATTCCAATCCATCCAATCCGTTTCAACAAGACGCCCGAGACCGAGCGCTCTTCTCCAATCGCTCTCGAGGTAAAGATTCAGTCTCTTCCTTTGACATGTCCTCAGTCCGTCAGAACATTTGCGTCCCGCAGAGCTTGAATGGCGTCTGCAGTCCACTCCTGACATCGCCGGATGGGCTCACGAGGATATAACCGCTTCGGTCCATCGAACTGCTTTTTGGGAGGCGGGATGGAGCAGCATATGCCTTTGATCCGATCAAAGTTGGCAACCGTGACTTTCCCAATGAAGTCCTTGCCCTGTTAGCTGGCCGACTCGTCAGGCTTCTTTGCCGCTTTGTCGTCGTGACTCATGCCGTTCTGGATGTCGCCTGTGACCTGGAAGAGCCAGCCGGACTCGTCATCGTCCTGCTCCACGAAAATCGCATGGTGATCACGCGGCATACCCGCATAGGCGACGCGGTGGACCTTGTATGACATGGTGTTCTGTGCGTTGCTTTGTCGTCATCAGCAATGGAGTGTAAATGCGAAGAAGAGGAGTTGCATACGAAAGGATGGGTTCTGCTTCGAGACCAGGTACTGTCTGAAATGCTCAAGTCCTTCAATGTTGTGTCTTGATTCTCGGTGTAGGGAATTGCACCTCATTCCTCTTCAGTGGAGTGATCTGGCGTTGGACTGGATTCCGATGAGGTTGACGGTCTAGTGTGAGTCTTTATGCCATGGCGAACATTAGCCGCTGAGACCTCGACGAGGATCTACGCGCTTGGAGGCGGACATTGGGGCGATTTGCATTCGCACGATGGCTACTCACACCGCTGTTTGGGCGAGTGAGGCAAGCGTGTGAGTACAAGGCTCCATGTTCTGTTGCCCACTCGCGCTGAGAGCGCTGGCGATACGCCGAAAAGCCAAGCGCTCTGCGTCGGAAACCCGATGTTGAGCCTGACTCCAACGCCATGTCCCTGGCAGGCGCTGCGTTTCATTTCTGCCACCAAAGTACCCAAAAAATAACCATTGGACAAAAGGTCGTGTGTCGCGAACAGAAACCGACTCTGTTGTTCTGCAGGCACAGCGTGACGAGGGTACAGAATGTCAGACGAATCACATTCCCTAGCGCCCGCAATGTACCCTCGTCGAGAATGAGGGTTGGGATGCTGACACAGGCGGATACCCTGAAGCATGGCTGGGGGAGCTTCTGAGAGCTCCTGTCGGCTCGTCAAAATAGCCTCAAGACCAGAGTTCAAGGCGGATGATTTGTAGCCAGGCAGCTTCAGAAGGGTAGGGATCGAGCGCCTTCTGGAGCCAGAGGCACCAGTCATCGTCCCATCGTAGCGCACAAGAAGCCATGGCGTGATCCCAATACGTGGGATACCAGCCAGACTTTTCCCAGTCGATGATATGGATGCGCCACGTAGAAAGCTGGGGATATTGCGAGCCGCCTTCCACGCGCTGAACCATGATGTTCTTCCTTTGGAAGTCGCCATGGGTGAATGTCGGGCAATGACCTCGTAAAACCTGGGGAAGAGTCTGGCGGTAGTAATCGGCGCGGTAGCCTGACCGACCATCGTAGGTGTATTTCAATGGCAGTGCTTCGATGAAGGCCTCGTCCGAATCGAAGGGACCATTGATTGCTGGCTCCTCGAGTCCCACGGTCCAAAAGATACCATCCAGCAGACGTCGTCGGCCCAAGCTGCCGTAATAAGTGGGCGGAGGCAGATTCCGCAGCTCGCTGAAGTAGAACCTCAGCATTTCAACGATCGACTCTTTCTCCGAGGCATACAATTGTGACCACAATGATGAAAGTGTCTGGCCCGCAATACGTTCCATGACGATGTAATTCTTGCTGGTCCTTGAATACAAGGCGTAGACTCGAGGAAGAGGCATCGCGGTTTTCTCTTGAACGAAAATCATGTTCTCGCCTTCCATCAGATCGACACCCTTTCCGAACTTGACCACAAAGTGAGCGCCCACCTCGACCACTCTTCGACCTCCGTACGCTAGGGAGATGTCGGATGCCGCATCTATTTCCGCGTCTGTAGGAAGTGGAACAGGCGGGTTAGGCGCGAAGTATGGTATACTGAGTACACTCTCCATGGCAGCTGTCGATTTGGCAGTTTGATGACACGTGGTGGTCTGAGTGGTAAAGATGGAAAACCGACGAAGAAAACACGTACACGAAAAGTGACAAAGCAATGTATGCCTCAGGCACGAAATACATACCACGAGCCTTGACGTCCGAGGGCGGACAATGACAGTACGACGAATAGGGATGGCTATCCCTACGTAGGGAACGAATTCCCCTACATAGCCTACGTAGGCTACGTAGGGAATCGTAGCCTACGGAAATGTCCGAGGTTATCCGAGAAATTCTGCTCTGCCGGATGTTGGCTGCAAATGCATACATCTCGTGCTTAGAACTGTAGAAACAATGTTTTCGAGGTCTAAAAAGTATCGTATATAATAATTTTATCGATTGCGCGCCTTCTCGATGTCTAAATGCTACGAATTTTAGCATGTTTTTATCGCAATGTATGCTCTTTCTGTCGTATCGACTTTTATGTACGTCGCTGCCCTCGATCTGGCGTTGTCGTCGCTGCCTTCCCTTACCCAAACCCGAGCCCTAGAGAAGATACAAACCTAACCCTAGCGAAAGACACAGCGCACAGACAGGCCTTGGCGTAGGAAACCGTCGTTCCCTACGTAGCCTATTCGTAGCCTACGTAGGCTACGTAGGAAACATTCCCTACAGAACCATCCCTAACGACGAAACAGCTGTCGATTGAGAGTCGCAGTCTACCAGTCCACATTCTTTCATGCCACACGGGTCTTTCAGATCCCATCAAATGATCTCATTGATGACATGTTCAAGGAAGTTCCGAGTTTGACAACCGTCTCGGTCCAAACAAGACATCGTTCATTCCATTTCACGACATGGTTCAGATATGTCCCAGACTAGAAGTAGCATTTTGCAGAAATAGAATTTACTGATGCGCAGAGCCGAACCTGGAAGACGAGAACAACCCAAAGCACGTGAGCAGAGCTCAAGGATCACCCCGCCCGGCCGGAGAGAATTCAACACGCATCGGCGCCATCGAAGCAAGATCGAAAGCAAAAACCCCTGAGGAGATTCAGATCAGCCGCCCGAGCCCGTGCCCTAATTTTTCTTCCAAGAAGGGTGGAGCTTCGGTCGTGGTCTCTCTTCCTCCTTCCTCGACGGTACTCGACTAGCAGTGCTGAGGACTGCATCAGACGTTTAACGCAGTCAGATGACAATTCTCTACCACTCATGATTCCTCATCCAATGACGAGGCTGACGATGAGAGGTTATACACGTAGCCGCCCACGAGAATCCTCCCGCGCTACCTCCGAAACTTCTCGGCTACGCGCAAGCCCGCATGGCCATCGTCTCAGGTTTATTGCTTGTATCCTCTTAGAGTCTTAGCAGGGGAAGGCGAGCTATATGCGACGAATGAACACAAAGACATTGTCCAAGAACGGTCCTCTAGCTCTGCGCCACGAATCTTGGAATCTCTCCGACAACGAAATTGAGCTGGGCCTGATCCGGCACCCTCTCTTCTGGGCGGATCACGGCCTGAAACTAGACGTGTGATGAGACATGATTTCGTGGCGGCGACGGACTCCAGACCAGTCGTTCGCCATCATCGTCATCGTGAGATGCCACTGGTTTGCTGCGACGATTGTCATATACACCGCCAGCCGAGCAGCAAACCCAAGGCTGAGATGTGTGATGATGACTGTCAGACATTTGTGCAGGCAATGTGACGAAAATTCCGATCCGATCCCAGTCACAACCCAACCAATTCGCCCGTGCTGCAGCAGATGCTGGTCATCGATCCTGCTCACCCGAATTTGGCAAAGTCTCAGCTGGGGCGAAGAGAGGTTCAAGACTCCACCGCGTGCAGTCCTGGTCAATACCATCGTCGTGCTCCCATTCGACCACGATGGCCGCATGAGACGAAGCGAACAGGTCGAGGGAAAAGAAAAACAATGCAGAGTGGACCAGGAGGTCGGTCCTGGTCCTGCATATACCAATAAATACAATCTGTACCTGCAGCAAGCGGAAGCAGGAACACAGGACTCGTGGCCAAGATCTATTGGCATTTGGCGCGCGGTCGGATTTCGAAACGGGCGGCACTACGATGAACCTAGTCGACTCTAAGTCAAGCGGCTGGAGTCCGCGCCATGGCTCACGCCTTTCATGTCCCGTGTGTGGGTGGGCGTGTATTTTGATCACCTCTGCGGGATCCACTCAGTGTTTCCCTTCCCGACGGCTGAGCCAGTGAGCCCATCTCCCTCCTTTT
This sequence comes from Zymoseptoria brevis, assembly GCA_000983655.1. Taxonomy (NCBI): domain Eukaryota; kingdom Fungi; phylum Ascomycota; class Dothideomycetes; order Mycosphaerellales; family Mycosphaerellaceae; genus Zymoseptoria; species Zymoseptoria brevis. The sequence goes on from JYJE01000500.1 coordinate 49,913, forward strand.
CCATTTCCGTTTATACCCATCGCCTTGCCCCGTCGCGCGCGTCCCCTCCTTCGCTCCCTACCATCCAACCTCACCGTCGCCCTCTCGTATTCACTGTTCGCTCGGCGTGTTTGCGCTATCACACTCCCTTGATCATTCACCTCAGTCATTCTTTTGTGAATACGAAGGCGTGTCTGCTTGAAGAGGTTATCATCTAAACGGCCACAGCACACCACCAAACGAACGAAAACCAAACCTCCACATACCAACCGCAACAATGGTCCGATCAACCATCATCGCCGCCATGGCCTCGGCCGCCGCGGCCAACCAATTCGTCATGTACACCACCGGCGGTGACGACGTCGTCGTCGAGCGTGTCGACCCCATCGTCAACTGGGGCAACATCTCCGCCCACGTGCATCAAGTCTTTGGCGCCGACGGCCTCAAGCCCGACATGACCTACGACTCGCTTCAAGACTCGGGCTGCACCAACGTGGGTTCCGCGCAGGGCAAGCAAAACACCGCCGACATGTCCGTCTACTGGCACCCATCGCTGTACATGGAAGCCAAGGATGGTTCAGGATACGTTCGCGTGCCCATTCAGTCGCACAAGTTGTACTACCGCGACACGGGCAATGCAGCGGACAAACTCAACGAGCCATTCGAGTTCCCCAAGGGCTACCGCGCTTTGGCCGGTTTCCCGACCCAGCGCTCGCCCAAGACGGACGGCATCCACGTGTGGCAGTGCTACCAGCCCTCCGGCACCATCACCGGCGAGAACGGCCAGTTCCCTCAGAACTTCGAGTCCTGCGATACCATTCCCGGCTTCCAGGTCAGGATCAACTTCCCCCACTGCTGGAACGGCAAGGACTTTGACGAGAACAACCCGGATGCGCACTACTCGTACCCTGACGGCGATTGCGAGAACGGCCCTTGCCCGGCTTCCCACCCCATCCGTATCCCGCACATCTTCTCCGAGAACATCTTCGACTTGAAGAGTGTGCAGGACAAGACCATCCCGGGCTCCTTCGTCCTCTCCAACGGTGACAAGACCGGCTGTGGCTACCACGCCGATTTCTTCAAGTATGTTGTATCCCATCTCTTCACCCTCAACATCTCATACTAACACATCATCCCAGCGGCTGGAAATCCGGCGCCATCCCCGAACTCTTCGAGACCTGCCCTCAAGGCGAATACGGCAATCACGACATCGGCACCTGCCCCACCTTTGCCGCCGGTCCGGACGCCACCCAGTGCAAGCAAACCGGCACCTTCAAGGAAGAAGTCGACACTCCCGGCCAGTACCTTCCCGGCTGCAACCCCATCGTCGACACCGACCCAGCACCGAAAATGGCCGTCGCGCCTCTGGGCGTGTGCACCGCTGAGTGCCCGAAAGCCGGCTCCGGCCACGCTTCTTCCGGCTCGTCTCCTCCATCATACAACTCCGGCTCCTCCGGCTCCTCCTCCGGCTCAAACTCTGCCCCAGCGGCCGTCAGCCAAGCCGCTGCGCCCGCATACAACGCTCCCGCGGTCGTCGCTCCAGTTCAAGAGAGTGAAGACGGTTCCGTCGTATGGGTGACCGAAGTCGTGACCGTCACCGGAGCCGCCGGCGGCGCCGCGCCGACCGCACCAACCTACCAGGCTCCTGCTGCTGGTGGTGCTGCGCCGGCGTACAAGCGTCACGAGCACATGGAGAAGCACCGTGCGCACGCTCGGTCATTGTAAAGCATTCCATTCATCATCTTCCTTTTCTTCGACTCGATGTCGTTGAGGAGGGGAATTGAATATGTGACGAGGCAATGACAGACAAGATCCAGAAATTGCGAAGTTGCGCAATTGGGGAGGTGTTGTGAAGAAGACAGAAGACAAAGAACAGGGAAGAAGAAAGGGTTACAGTTACATATGATGCTTGTGCTGACATGTGATGTGATATGGGTGGTGCATGTATGCAAATGCAAATCTATGCAAGGGTGTTTTTCGTGTTCAGAGAGAGAGAGAGAGAGAGAGATTTGTTGATACCTTTTTTCTCTTATTTTTGGGTTTGCGCTGGAATGAACAATTCGTTTACTTTAACTTTGTATTTCCTTCTCTTCGTCTTCTCTTCTTGAAGTCGTCTTTTTACTCCTTCATGTGGAGATGGCATGTGGTCGAGGATCGTGAGATAAAGTTCTTCTCCTCCCTGTCTCCTCATCTCGTTGTGATCACGCAACGACCCTCGTATCGCAACCTTGAAGAGACCAATGGCGACATCGTCTGGTTACATGGAAGCCTCGCAAGGCGAACACAAGAGTGACAAGACCAAGACCAGATGCACGTCCTCCTCCACAACTGACCCGCGAAGACATGGCACAGCCATATGTGACATTCGTAAATTGTTGTATCTTCCATGGACGATGCAGTCTGAGAACATGCAGTTTCCGAAGGACGAAAGGAAAAGCAGTGAAGCAACGTGATGCGACCGCCTCTTACCATCTCCGACTCGAACAACGCGGCCATAGCAACAACGAGAAGCATGACGCCTTGGTCGCTGGGCCGTTTGGAAGAGAATGTCGCTCTAGTCCAGAAGAGTCACCTCTGCACCCATGACCACCTTCTCTTTCTGTTTGGCCTTGCCCAGCTTCGTCGGCCTGTGATAGATCTCCTTGACTTTCACCCGACCATTGCTTCCCATGATCACGGTGCCACCCTCTGAGCTATCCGTCGCTCCATCCAGCGCCAACACACCCATGCCCTCCGATACCGCCTCTTCCTCATTGCCGCTGACGGCATCCGACAAGTCAAGCAAGAGATCGCTCGCACTGGGCTCAGCGGCGTCACCTCTCTGCGCGTACGATCTCTGCAAGTCCTCCACACGAGTCGACTCCTGACCGGCAAAGGAGTTCCACGACGCCTCGCTGGAGCGGGACGGGGAGCTCTCTGGACCAGGAGCAGTGCGTTTGTCGAGCTTGGGAACTTTGGCAATTGGTTCGAGCTTGGGAATGTTGGCAATCGGTTTGGGCGTCTCCCGACACTGCTCGCAGTTGACATCCTCGTGTGAGAATGGGTGGCAGGTGAGCGTGCAATCGTGACCACACGGCAGAGTGCCTCCACAAGCGATACGACAGCCGCCGACGAGGTTGTCGAAGTGTTCCGGCTCACTGACGCGAACGACAGTGCCGTGGTTGAGACAGCGGAGTGGCAGCTCTATACCAAGACGGTTGGGCTCGATGGTGGGGATCTCCTTGGACTTGCCGGTCTTGCCAGACATGATGTAGATCACGTCCGACCATGTCTTTTGCTTCTCGGTGTACTTGGCTTCCGCCTGGAAGAGGAGCTTGCCGTTGCCGAAGATGTAAAAGCCACGCTGAGCACGAGAGAGGGCGACGCAAATACGGTTCTCCACGTTGAGAAAGCCCATCTGGCCGTTGTCGTTTGAACGAGCAAGACTAAGGAGCAAAATTTCGTTCTCTTCGCCTTGGTAGGAGTCCACGGTGACGACCTTGAAGTGGCGGCCATTGAGAGCGACGTTGCTGCGGAGGCTTGAAAGGATCTTCTTGCGTTGGCCATTGTAGAAGCAGAGCACAGTGATACTCATGGTGTCGATGCCTTGGTACACGAGGTACTCCACAAACTTGACGATCATGTCGGCTTCAGCTGGGTTGATGCACGACATCTGATCGTCACGCTGCTCGACCCAGCCGTGGGTGAAGAAGAATGAGTTGACACCGCCCATGCCTTGCACATTTGGACGATTGTCCTTGTCGGCGACAGATGGATGGTCCTTGATGACGCTGCCATAGATGGGGCACAACAGACGACGGACCTCAGGGATCATGCGACGCTGCTTGATGAGAGTGCTGAACTCAACTCCGTTGTTGGCCATGCGCTCGAAGAGTGAGATGTTGAGGAAATGAGGTGCATCTTCGTGGTCCTTCACATGGGTGTGCGGGCGCAATTGCTTGTGATCACCAACGAGCACCAGCTGCTGCAAGGATGGAATGCAAGCGACGGTGACGGGTGCCTCGAGGGTCTCAGCTGCCTCCTCGACGAGAATGATCTTGACGCCGAGTGCAGCGATGAGTGGGCGGTATTTGCTGAAGCCGGTGGTGGTCATGCCGATGATGTTTTGTTCCTTGAGAATCATTTCGTCCTTCTCCCAACTACCAATCTGCCGCTTCTTCGCTTCAGTTTGGTAGCTCTCAGCTTTGATGCGCAAAGCGTCGCGGAGCAGCTTCTTGAGCTCACGCTGCAAGTAGCGGTAGACGGCACCACGCTTAGCTTCTGGGATCTTCCACATGTCCTTCTGCTTGAGACTCTCCTTGGCCGTGACATCCATGCCGGTAGTCTTGCGACAGGTAAAGTTATCGGCGATGTACAAGGTGAGTCCGCTGAGTGCCTCGATTTCGTCTTCGTCCTTTGTAACGGCCTCGGCCTCCATCTCTTTCAACTGCTCAAACTCCAGATCGACAGCCTCGAAGTCGAAACCGAACAGGTCTTCCTCCTTTTGTTTGTGTGGTACAGCAGTCAGCTTATCGTCCAGCCACACCTTCCACGGCGAGTGTTGCGCAGCTGGGGTGGTCTTGCTGTCCATCACCCATGAACGCGCACCAGCTTCCAGCGAGTCGGCTTGAGATTTGGTGAGAAGCTTGAGTTCCTCCATCATGCGATGGTCCAGAGGCATTTTGCCGGGCTGTAACGGAGCCAGAAGAATTCCAATCTCTTTCTCAAGGTCCTTCAACTTCTTCCTGGCAGCGCCGAACATGCAGCCAGCTGGTGCATTTTGTGAAATGCTCTGACGGACGTTGAACAATGTTCTCTTCTTGATGTCCGGGTCCTTGCTCCGACCACCGAGACGCACGAACTCGGGTTCGAACTCTGAAATGTGACGAAGAAGCTGATCGATCGCGTGGTTGGTTTGACAGGCCAAGACGATCGGTGGATCGCCAGGCTTCCGGTTGGCCAGCCAGATCTTGACTGCTTGGACCGACACATGGGTTTTGCCAGTGCCGGGTGGACCTTGAACGATGGCAAGGCGTTTGGTGAGGATGCACTTCAACGCATTGAGCTGAGATGGGTCCAGCTCGCTGGTGATCTGGTCGAGGGGCCATGGCTTGGTGATGTCGAAGTTTTCGAAGTCTTGATCGTCCGAATGGACAAAGACAGAAGTCATGTCGGTACGAGGTGACTTGGCGACATCGTGTGCAATGCCGACCTCCTCCTTCGCCGAGATGAGATGCTCGGACAGTGGGAATGGCTCATGCATCATGTGCTGAAGTGCAATGAGTGTGTGACGAGTGCCCTCGTACAATCCTCCATTGTCTTCAATCATAACATATTCCACAGAAGGATCGAGTTCCATCTCTTCCGGCGCGAAGAATAGATCGATCTCCGGGGGGTTGAGCAGTAGTCCACTCAAAGGGCGAGCGGCCACGATCGCAGGGATAAGTTTCTTCTGGAACATATCGTCCGCTGGAGTGAGGACAACCAAGCTGCCGCTAATAAGGCGCTTCGATTGTTCCCACAAGATTCTCTTGCCGGTGCGGGCTAAGCTGAAGGTGACACGGGTAGCAATACCTCGAGGTGCGAAGGTGAATGCGCAGATGTGAACCTTTTCGTAGATGCCGATTTTGCCGTCGAATGCTGCTTCGGATGCCGATGGCTTGTCTCGTACTGCTGCGATATACTCACAGATCTGACGAATCGTGTCTTCACGGAGAAGGTTGTATTGCACTCCAAGGTAGTCGTATTTGTTGGCGAACGGACCGATGGGAACATTGTTTGGTGTGATGCGTTTTGGGAGGGATGAGGTGGCTGATGAGTTTGAGCCGGAGCCGTGATGGCTATGATGGCCGTTGGCGTGAGATCCGAGAAGCTCTTTTGCTGATGGGATTTCGGGACGCGAAGTCCATTCATTTTCATCATCGTCGTCGCCCGGAGGCGCATTGTCGAAGTAGGTGCGAACTTTCAAGTTCAGTTTCGGTGGAAGGATGAGCACGTGTGCTTGATCTGCGCCTTGCTGGCGGTCGGAGCGCTGCGGATGTCGCGAGCGCGAGAAGCGCTCCGAGAGGTGTTCGTTCATGACTGTGCTGTTGATGTTCACCACATCAACGAATGACCGTGGAGATGGCGTGATTGATGTTGTAGCATGAAGCAGTGATGATGGAAGAGTGCGGTGTGATGGAGTGGATGGAGGGGATGGAAGTCGAGTGAAGGAAGAACTTGTTATGGTGGAATTGAAGCGAGCTCTGAAGCAGGCTGCTTGAGGCTGCAGCGTTTGCCTTCGACCAAACGCGAGATCCTCAAAAACACAGCACGCTCTCTTCGCGACAAACGCGCAAGAAGAGGACAGCGCTGGAGAGATTGGTGCGGTCGTGGAGATGATGATGGAAGCTCACGCGAGGTGATGTGTAGGTTTTGATGTTGGTGACGAGAAAATTGTGATGAACGTACCTGACACGTCTCTGTTTGGAGAGAAATCTTCGGCTGTCTGGCGGACCTTCCAATAACTCAGCCGGTGTGAGGTCTGGCAAGCTGCCCCGGCGTTGACGAGAGAAGTCCTTCCTCCTAAATTGAAGCGATGAACCAAAGTCGAATGATATTGGTTGAGGATGAAAGGAAGAGAGAGCAGTTGACCCGAGAGAGAAGAGAATCCACCTCATACTGCAGCGTGCCGCGTACCGCGAACGCATATCGGCCGGCAACCTCCCGTGGCAAGCGCGTCCTACGTCTCCGACAAACAGGCAATGACTCCGGCTTCGACTGCCTCTTTCAACGCAGAGAAATACGGCCTGAGACGGAAGAAGATATCTTGACTTACTGTGCCTCGCGCCAGGATTCGATATGCCTCACCGTCTGCTCTGAACATCACAAAACGATGACAATACTCCCATCCCGCGTTTTGACTGTCTTTGCTCCCACTCATCCGGCAGCCTCGACAAACATGAGCTCCCACATTCTCTTCGACAACACCCCCGTTTGCTGCGTGCGTCCAGATTGTCTCCGCCACGCGCCGCGCATTGAACGGCACTCTCCGACAGTACACAGACATGTGCCGAGAAGCGCTGCCGCGCATGCTGCTTGCTCCGCCAGCAAACGTGATGACTTGAATCCAGGACGAAGCGTGAGGTGAAGAAGGGAGCAGGAGTGCAGAGCGGGGCGAGCTACACCGAGCGGACCTGTCTCCGCGAAACCTTGCGGACCTGACGCAGCTGTCGACATTCACGTGAAATTGAGCTCTTACACATAACTTAGAGGACACACTTTCCCACCCTTCACGTCCACCCATTGACAGTGCGCCATGGTCTCTTACGACGACGAAGACCCGAACGCGGGCTCAAACGACGAAGACGAGGACGAGGACGAAGATGAAGAGATGCAAGATGCCAATGGGCAAGATCAGGACAACGATGAAGATGATGAGGAGGGAGATGATGGGGATGACGACGACAACGACAACGATAATGACAACGATGACGACGACGACGAAGACGAAGACCAACAAAACGACGCCGACGCTTCACCCTCACGCCGACCGAACGACCAAAATACCACAACTCGAAGATCCACAAGTCGAGATCGCCAGACCAACCCAGCAGTCGTCTTGACTTCACCCTCACGCGCCAATACCCGCTCGCCTGGAGGCTCGAACGGAAAGACAACGTCCTACTACCCACCCGTACGACCCGAAGCCTTGACCGCTCAGGAATATGACATCGTCCCTACAATGGCCGCACCGCAAGGCACCTCGATCAACGCAATCGCCGCAACACCCGATATGCGATGGGTCTTCTCTGGCGGCTCGGACGGATATGTGAGGATGTACAACTGGGTGGAGACTGCGAATGGGAAGGTGCCTCTCACAGTCGCACAAAAGCATCCATTTGTGGACAGCGTTATGAAGGCAGGATCACTGTTGACGTACTGGGAGAATGAAGAGCCGACGCCGAGGACACCTCCCTCGCATGGAGATGATGCGAAGTGGATCAGTCCGGTGTACTCGCTGGCTGTGCAGCATCAGGCGGTGTGGCTATTATCAGGACTGGAGTCAGGTGCGATCAATTTGCAGACATGTCGACATCAGGCGGGAACGAGGATATCTACATTACGAGGGCATACAAGCGCGGTGTCCGTCTTGTCATTGGCGCAGGATGAGACGAGTGTGTTGAGCGGGAGTTGGGATAAGACGATATTGGATTGGGATTTGCAGACTGGTCAGCAGAAGAGGTCGTTCAAGAGTGCGGGATCACAGATTGGCGCGATTGAAGTACGGCCGTTGAGTTCAGTACCTGTGCCAGAGGTATCGGAGGCGAAGGTCGAGACTGTAAATGGGACGTTTGCAAGTAATAACGCGGACAAGCCGGCACCGGGCGGATTGAGTCGGCAGACATCGCGGATGGAGGGCGAAGAGGATGCGATGGGATCGCCGGAGGGTAGTCTATTTGGAGAGGGTGATCATGGGTCATTATTTGGAGAGGACACGGGCGGAGGTGGTGGTGGGAATGCGTTTGGAGATGATGACGACGATCTGACCAAGGCGTTGGAGAGTGAGATGCAAGGTGTTGATGAAAGTGCTGCGAATGGTGGTGGTGACCTTCCTGCTGTTAAATCGGATACCGAGATGGGTGGAATGGGTACTGGCGGACCTGTTCAAACATCTTCACCTGTGGTTGAGAGTGCTGCTCCAGCCGCAGAGAATGAACGAGCCACTTCAACCAAACCTGCAGCCGAAGACACCACCTCGCCCAAGCCCGACAACGACTCCGAATCAAAAGACGAGGCCGCTGGATCTCCTCAACCAACCTCCAATCCCACATCCGATGAACCTCTCACCGCTCCTCCTACCAACGACCCTGCCACAGCGACTACATCCTCAACCAGCGATCTCCCTCCGAAATCAGAATCCACCTTCCTCGACGCCGCCTTCGATGGCACCCTACGAATCTGGGATCGACGGATGCCATCGCCCATTGCCACAATTCTCCCTCATGCATCAACACCCCCGTGGTGTACCGGCGCTTGTTGGTCGCCGGATGGGAACTCGTTCTATGTTGGCAGGAGGAATTGTACTGTGGACGAGTACAGCATTCATGAATTGGGAAGTCGAGGAGGCGAGCCGCGCAGGACGTTTCGATTTCAGCAAGGGAGTGGCAGCGTTTATGCTGTGCGAGGGATGCCGAATGGAAGGCACTTGGTTTGGTGAGTTTCTACCTACTTCATCCACTCCGATCGTTTCCGCCGTGTCGACCTTTACTAATATACCTTGATATAGCGCCTCCCAAGACATCCTCCGCATCTACGACCTTCACTCCCCCGCCGCCGGGCAACCCAACTTCCAACCCTCCTCAACCCAACGTCTCGGCAGCCAACCTCCCGCAGTAGGAGCGACCCCAGCTCCACGACAACACAACAAAGTCCCCTTCACCATCATCCCCGGACACAGAGGTGGCGTCATCTCAGCGGTACATATCGATCCGACGTGTCGATTTATGCTGAGTGCGGCTGGGACGAGGGGTTGGGATGGAGGTGCGGGAACGGAGGTGTTATTGGGGTATGAGATTGGGTGTCAGGGGCCGGATGGGACGTGGGTTAGGTGAGGTGAGATGTGAAGTGGAGGCGCTGGACTGGACAGGGTTTGGGTCGGGTTTGGTGGTGGGTTGGGGTTTGAGGCGTTTAAGAATTGCATATACCCATTGGTGAATCGGATGCGGGTAGAATGGATGGAGTGCATACAGCTACTGGATGGCAGAGAGCGTGCGAGGTCGGGACGATGGAGGGAGGAGGAAATGCTATGTAGGTCCTGAACCTGACTTGGCTGACCCTCTTCTTGCCTCACACAACGAATAATCATCCTTCGACCATGTGAAGCTTCAACATACGCTGACAACATCGCAGAGATGAAGTGCTGTGGAGTTGCTGCGGGAGGTACGACTCGCCAATGGCAAGTCGGCTCAGAATGAAGCCAGACCCCGCTTCCGTTCGGATATACAGTACATCGATTCGGGTATAACCATCTACTTACTACACCCCGGCTTGAAACGAATACAACCCAGCTTTCGGATATCCATCGAGACTCAGCTTGGACGACTCAGTATTTCATCCTATTGTGGTCGACGAGAAAGACTACGGAACCAACCAAGAAGGTTCATCACCGTCCCTATCGAACACAGACAACCATCACCTCCCGCAAAACATATACACAGTTCTCTCGAAATGGCACCTTCAAAAAAACTCCGTTTCGACAACCAAGTCGCAGTCGTAACCGGCGCCGGCGCCGGGTTAGGTCGACAATACGCCCTCTGCCTCGCTTCTCGAGGCTGTAAAGTCGTGGTGAATGATTTGGGCGGGTAAGTCTGCCTCTCACATGGCACCCTTCACTCTCAAGAACACGGACATCGATCTCGATCGCTGACACGAAGTAGAACTTTCAACGGCGTCGGCAATTCGACTTCGTCGAAAGTCGCAGATCAAGTCGTCGAAGAGATCCGCAAAGCTGGTGGAGAAGCGGTGGCCAATTATGATAATGTGCTGGATGGGGAGAAGATTGTGCAGACTGCGGTTGATGAGTGGGGGAGGGTTGATATTGTGAGTGCGATTTTCGTTCGCGAGAGGGAGGGAGATCTAACGACTTTGGCAGTTGATCAACAATGCGGGTATTTTGAGGGATGTGAGTTTGAGGAATATGAAGGATGCGGATTGGGATGCGATTATTGGGGTTCATTTGTGAGTTCGTTAGGATGTCATAATCCGCCATGTTCGAAGTACTGATTACCATCGATCGACATAGGCACGGAGCGTACAAGACCAGCAGAGCTGCGTGGCCATACATGCGCAAGCAGAAGTTCGGACGGATCATCCAGACTACGAGTGCGTCTGGACTATTTGGGAACTTCGGGCGAGTGTTTTCGTTCTCTTTTGTGCTCCGGATGTTGCTGATTGAATACTGGATTACAGGCAATCGAACTATGCGGCCGCCAAGGTCGCTCTCGTTGGGTTTGGAGAGACATTGGCGAAGGAGGGTAAGTCCAAACTCGTCGATTCGTCGTCAACGACGAGAAGTGGATGTCGCTGACGTTGTTCCCTCTCGCAGGCGCCAAGTACAACATCACATGCAATATCCTCGTAAGTCCCCAATAGGTAGAGAGCCTGCAGCGGTCCGAGTTTGTTTGTGAGGCTATGCCTGCGGGTCTAAGACTGCATTATACCTTTTGCACCCGAGCCATCGCTAACATTCCGTTCGGTTTCAGGCGCCGGGTGCGGCCAGCAGATTGACGCAGACGGTCTGGACGGAGGAGGTGAGTAGCATCTTCGGATCTGCCCTCCACAAGAAGCTGACAATACCAGATGATGAGACTCATGTCGACTTCATGGGTCGTACCCCTTCCCATCTTGCTCGTCCACCGTTCGGTCACAGAGAGTGGAAGTATCTTTGAGGCAGGAGCTGGGCATTTCGCCAAAATCAGATGGGAACGAAGTCGAGGTATCATATCTCAACCAACCGATCAACCGAAGCAACGACTAACGAGCGTCCAAGGACTCACACTGAAAACGAAAGGCCTAACACCACAGCACATCCTCGACAACTGGAGCAAAGTCACAGACTTCACCGACGCAGAACACCCCGACGGTCCTCCAGAGATGATGAAGCTCCTACAAAACGCCAACAGCATGCCCGACAACAAGCCCGTTTCGAACGATGGACTGCAATTGAAAGGCAAAGTGGCGCTTGTGACGGGTGCCGGCGCAGGACTAGGGCGAGCATACGCCATGGAGCTGGCGAAGTATGGCTGCAAAGTCATGGTTTGCGATATTCAGAACGCCGCTGCTGTCGCCGAGGAGATCAAGAAGGCCGGTGGGGAGGCTAGGTCTACTGATATCTCTGCTGAGCGTGGTGATGAGGTTGTCAGAGCTGTTGTGGACGCTTGGGGTCGCATTGATATTGCTGTGAACAATGCGGGCATTTTGAGGGATAAGAGTATGAGTAAGATGTCGTTTGAGGAGTGGACGCAGGTGAGTGGAGGGTGGTGGCGGTATTGAACCAAAGCTGATACATCTTCTAGGTTATGAACTGCCACCTGCGATCGACGTTCAAGGTGACAAAGGCGGTGAGATCCTGAAAGATTGGCAGCTTGCGATTGAGCTGAGCACTGATCGCGATTCTCAGGCTTTTCCACACATGACGAAGCAGAAGTTTGGTCGCATCGTCGTATGTCTAGACAACAACCCCAGCTCATCCTCACATTGCCTAACTTTCTCGCTTCTCATCCAGAACGTCACTTCTACGAGTGGTATCTACGGGAACTTTGGGTACGTACGACATTTGGCAAACGATTGAGGGCCGTTTTCGAGTCGCTGACATTTTAAACTAGGCAAGCCAACTACGCCGCGGGTAAGCATGCTGACCGCATCTGATCCCATACCATACACTGACATACCTCCCTTTCTTCCAGCAAAAGCAGGCATCATCGGATTCACCAAAGCGATCGGCCGCGAGGGTCAAAAGGTACCCCATCCCATCCCAGCCCGCTTCCCACAGCACAACCTCCTCTAATCTAACCTTCTCCACCTCCAGTACAACATCAAAACCAACGTCCTCGCCCCCTCAGCCGGCACCGCCATGACCAAAACAATCTGGCCCGAAGAAGTCGTCTCCGCCATGGACCCCTCCTTCGTCTCCCCCATCGTCGCCCTCCTCTGCAGCGCAGCCTGTCCCATCAACGGCACCATCATCGAAGCCGCAGGCGGTTGGTTCGCTACGACGAGATGGCAGAGGACGAGGGGGGTGGACTTTGACTTTGAGGGGGGGTATCCGAGTGTGGAGGATGTGGCGGAGGTGAGTACCTGAGTTGTGTCCTTGGGGTGGGACAGAGGTACTGATGAGGGGACAGGTTTTTGATAAGATTGTGAGGTTTGATGAGGAGGCTGATTGGCCGGAGACACCGGCTGAAGGGTCGTTTTATACACATCAGAATGTGGTGAAGTATCTTGAGGCGAAGGCGAAGCTTTGAGGGGTGGGTGTGAGAAGGAGAAGTCCGTGGGTATGCGGCAAGGATTTGAAGAGATTGTCTTTGCTTGGTAGAAGTTTTGCTTGAGTTTGTGGGATGCAATGCAATGACCATAACCGAATTTTGAAGACCTGCAGATCAGCGCGAAGACATGTGTTGATCTTGGACGATCACTCATCTTGTCTACCATATCTGACCATACCATCCGACATCATCAGTCGCTGCAATCAATCGCCATCTCCGAAGAGCACCTCAACGTCGCAGTCCAACCATCATCTTCTTCTTCCTCGGAATCATACGGATCGAACTCCGCTCGTCCAAAGTACGGAAGCATCGCACGCGGCTCATCATCAGCTTGATCAGAAAAGCCACCCCAGTCGTACTCCACATCCTCCTCCTCGTCGTGAGCACCATACCCCACCAGAAGCCGTACGATCCGGCAATTGCGACTGATCAAAGCCCATCGCAAGCAGCTGGCTCCATGGTCGTCAGTAGTGTTTGGATCCGCCCCGTATTTCAGCAGCAGAGCCACGACATCGGCGTGTCCGCGGAATACGGCAACTTGGAGAGGTGTGGACCTGTGCCGGCCACTCTTCATGTCGATGTGGGTGGGAGATGCTTTCTGAGCTGGGTCCGTGCTTACCATGCCGTTTTGAAGCATGAGTTCCACGATCGGCATTAACCCGTACGATGAAGCGTAGTACAACGGCGTTGGGGGGTAGTTCCCGTCGACTTGGTCTCCCAGAAGGGTGCGGATCCAGAAGATGAAGTTGTTGTGAGAGCCTCCGGTCGCCGGGGTGGAGAGCAGGGTTATGATTAGTTGCGTGTCTTGCTTTGAAAGCGATCCGCCGCTTCGTACGTGCAGACAGACATGCATAGCCCACATAACGCTCGCGTAGTCCAGAAATGGGTAGGCTCGGAAGTACCTTCTCAGTGCAGTTTCGCTGCAGTCTCTCAAGTTGAACGGATCCATGAGTAGGTATGTCAAACACTTCCGGATGATGTTTGGACTTGAGCTTTTGCGATCCATCCAGAAGTAGCTCATACTTGACTCACGGAGCATAGATGATTCAAGAGTGGTCCTGATCGAGCTATGCGCGAGCGATACAGTATTGGTCTTTGCATTGCGGGCGACAAGTCCTTGACACAGACGAAGTAATGTCTCGGGTGGCTTTATCCTGCAATTGTCGTCCATCTCGAAGCGTTCGCCCTCGTAGACCTCGATTACGACTGCCTCAGCGAGCTCGTCCAGGGTGAAAGGTCGATAAGCATAGCTAAGCCACATTAGCGCTTCTCGGACCAGAGCTTTGTATTCAGGCTGCACTCTGCTCAGTATGTTGATGTACGTCTCGTCCAGAGTGCCGGGTAGCTGTCCTAATGTCTGAGTCACCATTCTGGGAGTCAGACACTTGGTCAACGTGTTCATCTGGCACTCTGCCCACCGGAACATGCCCTTGGTTTGTGGCACGAGTACCTCAACGATGGTGTCGACGCTGCGCACGAGAACCTGACTAGACTCACACGTTCGTCTCACGTAAAGCTCTATGTCCGGATTGACGTCGTCCAAAGCGACGTTGACTGTGGTGGTTGGCCATGCCATTTCCGAGAAGAAGCTCTCGTTGAAAGGTGTTGACGATAGGAGGCAACGGAGGTTTTCGCAGCGACTCAGAAGGCGCACAACACATTCGGCGATCTGCTTTGGGTTGCTGCTTTCGTTCATGGCATCCAGGATGAGGAGGGCAGGACCATTCCTTTGCACCACGCCCACCAATGCATCCTCCAGCGACGCAATGGGAATCCTATCCCTCTTCGCTTCTGCATCTTGGAATTGATCCAGTATTCCGGGATCTGTTGTAGCAAGCTGGACAAGCCACGATCCAACGATATTGCGTACCTCGTGAGAGGCAGCATCATTGAATGAGCAATAGAAGTACGCCACCTTGGGTCCCGAGCTCTGAGTTTTGACATGCTCGACAACTCTCGAGAGAATCGTCGTCTTGCCTGTGCCAGAGCTACCATAAAGACCCATGAGTCTCTCTTCCGGCGTACGGAACTGGATCCA
Source organism: Zymoseptoria brevis (assembly GCA_000983655.1). Taxonomy (NCBI): domain Eukaryota; kingdom Fungi; phylum Ascomycota; class Dothideomycetes; order Mycosphaerellales; family Mycosphaerellaceae; genus Zymoseptoria; species Zymoseptoria brevis. Next base: position 64,934 of record JYJE01000500.1, read on the forward strand.
AGGCTGCAAGTGATTCCGCACGAACCACATTCCCGAATCGGTGCCTTCCCAGATGCTGCAAGTTTCGCCATGGAGTACGTGTGGAGATGCTGGAGCGACGTAGTCGATGATCTTCTTGCGGCTAACAGAATCAAAGCCATCATTTATAGTGCCTGCAATGGCTCGCAATTCTTCTTTCATGGCCAGGATATCTGGGACGAGGTTCTGTTGGCCTCCCATCATGATCATGATGATAGACACGTTGATACGAGCAAGCCTGTCCAGGGTCTCTCCCATTGCCTCTTTGGTAAATGGCCATTTGAGCGACTGTATCCCACGCTGAACTCGTGAGTTTCGAGGCTGCATGCGGTGTCGTAGGTCGTCTACGAGGGTCCTTGCATTGGCCAGACAGTCGCGCATACCATTGTCGGCGACATTGCCAGGTCGCTGAGCTCCCAGATCTTCGAGTGCGCCTCTAAGAGACTGCAGCTCCCTGCAAAGTCCGGCGATGTCATCCTTGGCACCACGGACTTCTTGACCATACTCGATGAGGCTTTTTATCAGTTTCGCAATGTCGAGCGTTAAAGCAACGGCCTCTGCCATCTTGGGGTCTTGACAGAGGCCAAAATGTAAGGCACCGCGGAGTACCACGCCCGAGGCATGATTTCAGCGTGTGTGTGAGGGCTTACTGCAAGCTGATGCATAAGCGAGCATGCACAGTGCTTAGGCGAGCTTGTAGTCCGCACTCTCGTGGCCATGGCACAACGTGAATTTCCATGAGCCTTGAACTGGACCCAGCGAACTCCCGTCAATACCGGCCATACGATGCCGTGAAGGCGGATGCAGCTCAGTTTTATCGTTGTGTTCGTACTGTACCTAGTGCACTGGCAGAGAATCCTCCTCGATGGCTGCAGGAGCCATTCCGCTCGACTCATTGTGAAGGATGTGGATCAAGGAGTGATAGCAACCGCGGCTTGTCAGAGATTCAATGCATTGTCCTCCCATTTCAGCGCCTCCCAAAAGCACGGACCACCGCTTAAAATGCTTACTATTGCCTCTATTCCAACCACGCCGCCAGCAACATCACCTTCCTCACGACATGGCATGATCTTGTCGGCGGCGTGGCACTTCCGGACTGCTTCTCCCCATGCGCTGACTACTGCGCATTCCTTTGTCTTCTGTCGCGCTCGTCATCAGGGCTCAGCCGCGGCTGCGCGATTTTCTACCACCTCATCTCCATCATCCAGCGACCATAAATCCCTCAGCCAAATCAACACAGCCCCGTTCATAACCACACGCCGCACACGCGCTCGCCCAATCCAGCAATCCGTTTGTCAAGTCAGCGTTTTGCTTTTGGCATCTGAGAATCCTGCTCGCGTGGGAAACGCTAGATCCGTGTTCCCTCGTGGGAAGCAAGAGACCAGACCCTTCGCTTGCGTGTGTTCCGACGTTGTCGGATCTGGGCTAAAATGGCATTGTGCGCGCGGGATTACGCTCCCGTATTGATCATATGCTGAAGGAAGATGGCTGTGCCACGCGGATGGTGAGTGATATATATCGAGCTTTTTCTGCTTGCCTCCTACGTTTCTTTCTCATTGTTTCCTCCGCTTCTTCTCGCTCAATTTCACATTCCACAAATGGCGGATCCCGACTTAGAAAAGCTGCCTGCCATGCACTCTGTCGTTACCGACGACAATTTGCAGCGGACGTTCACCAACCGCGGCCGTGCCATTACCTATGCCGAGAGCACGCGCGGACGCCAGAGCGGCGACTTCCGCCGTGCTGCGACAGGACGCTCTCGTTCGCGAGACTCCATGTCCATCCGCACCGCCCGTCGGAGCGTCGACCACGGCATCGTCTTGCCACCCGTCTTTCGCACGCTCTCCTTTGGCATCGAAGAGACAAAACGCAACCTCGCAAAAGGTGCCAAAGACACCAAGCTGCCCAGCTTGAAGAAGAAGTCCAAGGATAAACGCAAGGATACCAGTCCAAAGACCCTCGCAGAGACAGAGCTCAACAGTGTCGACTACCACAAGGCTTCGATTGAGGAGCTGATGCAGCGTTTCGGGTCATCGCAGACGCATGGTCTCTCGGGTGTGGCTGTGTTGGCCAAGCTGAAGGAGTTTGGACGAAATGTGCCTTCTCGGCCTCCGTCGAGGTGGTTCAAGCAGACGATGGGATACCTTTTCGGTGGCTTTGGAGCTATTTTGTTCATGGCTTCCATTCTTGTGTTCGTCGCCTGGCGTCCGTTGGGAGATCCAAACCCAGGCGAGTGGCTGACGGTCGTGCTTGAGATGCCACTTCACAGCTGACTCTTCGTAGCTGTGGCAAATCTGGCCCTCGGAATCGTCCTTGCCATCGTCTGGGTCGTTCAAGCAGCATTCTCCTTCTGGCAGGACTTCTCCAGCTCACGGGTCATGTCATCGATTACCCAGATGCTCCCGGAATCCGTGAATGTTCTTCGAGATGGCACACAACAAACGGTCGACGGAAGAGATGTGGTACCGGGTGACATCCTCCGCATTTCCATTGGCAACAAGCTCCCAGCAGATGTCCGATTTCTCGATATTCAAGACGCCAAGTTCGACCGCAGTATCCTCACTGGAGAGCCTCTCCCACTTCTCGGATCCGTCGACTCCACGGACGACAACTATCTCGAGACCGCCAACATCGGGCTGGCTGGAACGCACTGCGTTTCGGGTACTGCATGGGGACTCATCGTCGAGACGGGTGACCGCACGGTCTTTGGCAGGATTGCAAAGCTTACATCAGCTCCAAAAAAGGGTACAGAGTCCAGCGTGGAAGGCATAGAGCATGTCTCGACGCCTTCCATTCCTCGTAAGTGTCGAGACACTCGCTAACTTCTTTACTTGGCTTTGATAGGAATGTCTCCGCTACAAAAGGAGATCTTCTACTTCGTCTCGCTGATCGTCTGCATCATGCTGACGATGGTGACCATCGTGCTCATCATCTGGGGAGCGTAAGTGATTTCACGACAGACACCTCAAGCATACAAAATGCCGAAGTTTCCCCAAGACCTGACTGACATTCCAATCTTCGACACAGATGGCTCCGACAGGAGCACCGGGACTGGATCTCGGTCAGCAACCTCATCGTCTCATGCGTGAGTGTTGCAGTGGCCTTCATTCCTGAGGGACTGCCCATCGCTGTCACTGCCTCTTTGACGATCACCGCTTCCATCATGAAGAAGAACAATATCCTCTGCAAGAGCTTGAAGACTGTCGAGACGCTCGGCAGTGTCAATATCATCTGCTCGGATAAGACTGGTACTCTCACACGCAACCAGATGACGTAAGTGACGAAGGCAGAAGGCCTGCAGTGGCCTGAGATTACCTCTCAAGCTAGGCCATCAGATCTCGGTCTTGTCTTGCAGACTCATGCCTTCTACATCCAAACCATCGCTGACTTTTCCGCTCTTCTAGCGTGACCGACTTTCTCGTCGGCAAAGACCAAATGTCCGCCAAAGCCGCCGCTTCTCACTACCAAACCAGTGAGGGCTGCCGCCAACTCGCCAACTGCGCCTCCCTAGTGAACGAAGCCGAATTCGACGCATCAACCATGGACCGCGCCATCGCCGACAGACTCATACGCGGAGACGCCACCGATAGCAGCTTACTCCGCTTCGTCGAAAGCATGCGTTCCGTCGCCGACATCCGCCGCAGCTGGACCTCCCGCTTCAAGATTGCATTCAACAGCAAGAACAAGTTTGCAGTAACTGAGGCGGTCAGCGATACTGCCGACTCTACCGACTCTGCTTTGCTGTTTGTCAAGGGCGCTCCGGATATTCTTCTGCCAAGATGCGCTCGTTATGTTGATGCTGATGGTGTTACGCAGTCGCTTTCGGTGGAGGAGAAGAGACGGCTTGAGGAGATTAAGGATCATTGGTCTAGTCAGGGAAAGAGAGTGATCTTGCTGGCTTCGAAGCCTCTCAACAAGACTCTCTTTGATCCTGCGACTCAACAGCGTGAATATGAGCGAGATGTTATGGGTCGGATTGAGAGCGACTTGATTCTGGTCGGTCTTGTGGCTATTGTCGATGCGCTGCGACCTGAGATTCCGGACGTGGTCGCCACGTTGCGCGGCGCGGGGATCAAAGTTGCAATGGTTAGTTCTTCGGCCTATTGCAGATCGAATTCTGTATCGCTGTGTTGTCTGAACATCGCTGACCCTTCTACGTTTAGGTGACCGGCGATTTCAAACTGACAGCAGCAGCGATCGCCGCATCGGCAGGCATCCTCACCTGCCAACCACACGAAGCCGACGACGTGACACACCTGACCTTCGACGAAGAATACCTGGATAACGCTGGAATCCATGAGGAGAAAGGAAAAGTCTCGGAGGATTCGATCACCACCAAGTCCATCGTTCTAAGCGGAGCCGATATCGAGACTCTTGACGATCACATGTGGGACAAGCTCGCGACCTACGACGAGGTAGTCTTTGCAAGAACTACACCCGAACACAAGCTCAAGATCGTGAAGGAGTATCAAGAGCGGGAGTTCATTGTTGGCATGACTGGTATTTTGACCGTCCGGAAGATATCGTCTAGCAATGCTAACAACTCCAAGGCGATGGCGTGAACGACGCTCCCTCGTTGAAGCAAAGCGATGTCGGTATCGCCATGGGTGAGTCCTTCATACGAGACTTGTGGCGTAGGCTGCCAGTGTCTGTTATGCCGCATTTCAACTTGTCTTGTCACCTCCTATCGTCACGCATCGCTAACCTCCCTGCCCTTCTCTTAGGCTCTGGAAGCGACATCGCCATCGAAGCCGCCGACATGGTCCTCCTCGACAGTTTCGCAGCCATCGTCGAAGCAGTCAAGTACGGCCGCGTGGTCTACGACAACCTGAAGAAGACCATCTGCTACCTCCTTCCTGCCGGATCATTCGCCGAATTTCTGCCGGTCATCACCAACATCGCCTTTGGTCTCCCGCAAATTCTTTCCTCTTTCCTCATGATCATTATCTGCTGCTTCACGGATTGCGCAGCCGCCACAGCTCTGGCGTACGAAGCCCCGGAAGCAGATGTCATGCTGCGCAAGCCGAGGAATGCGAAGAAGGATCGTTTGGTTAACTGGAAGCTAGTTCTGCAGGCTTACGGGTTCATCGGTGGGTATCCGAAGGGTTTCGGGTCTCCAGCATGCGTGAGACAGACTCTCCGCTTGCTTTGGGTCTTGCGTTCGCCTTGAACTATTTTCTTTGAGCTGGAGCTGACGTCTATACTCTGATCGTAGGCATGTTAGAATCGGTCTGCAGTTTCGCCATGGCATACTGGTTGGCTGAGAGGCGCGGCATTGCTTTCTCTGATCTCTGGTTCGGCTTTGGTGAGTGCCCCAACTTGCCTTTTCAGCCTTGATGTCCGAACCACTGCTGACCTTTCTAGGCGCCGTCCCGACTGGAATGACACAAGATCGATACACGGAGATCCTCAACGAAGCCAGTGGTGAGTCTACGAGGGGTGCAAGGCTTGCGGCGTTCGAGCTGTCTCGGTCGTTGTCAGGTCTAAGCCTGTGTCACTGTGTAATCTCAGCATCGCTAACTTATACACCCTTTCCCGTTCAGCCGTGTACTTCATCACGCTTGTCGTAATGCAATGGGTAAGTATCGCTCTTTAGCACTACGATCTACGATCGATCACAACTGACCAAACCCTTAGTTTGTCGTCTTCGCTCTCCGAACCCGCCGACTTTCCGTCCTGAAGCAGCGCATCAACTACCTCCTTGGACCGGCAATCATCTTCGCCCTGTTGATCGCCATTCTTTTCTTGTATATACCTTCTCTGCACGCCAAGCTCGGCACCGCTACAGTCCCCGTCGAGTACTGGTTCCTACCTATGGCATTCGGTGCTTCAATTCTTGGACTGGATGAGTTGAGGAAAGCGGGAGTGCGAAGGTGGCCGAGTGGTTTGCTTGCCAGGATTGCTTGGTAGAGTTGAAATTAGCGAGGAGTTGGAGGAGGGACTATAGATCAGCGCTGTTCTCGGCCAGCCTACATACGACAGAGATGAAGACGAGCCTTATGAGATGTCTTACGGCAGATTGCACTTGTGGATCTCCAACGGAGCCACCTCCGGCCATACAAAAATGCCAAGACCCAAGGCAGAGCATCGATGCATCAAAGACATCTCTCCAGAGACGCTCTCAAACCTCTCAAGATCACACGTTGTACCGCGACCCAAGCATAGACGATATACGATCCGCATAGAAGGCGCATCAAGTCTCGTGTCGCGACTTTCTTGCGCCTGTTCTCCTTTCACAAGCCAACCGGACCCTTTGCTGCATGCTGCAAGGCGACCCAGACCGGTCAAGATTGCCGTGGTGGGAGGTGGGTCTCCGATATAGTCGTGGGTGAGTCAGGCTGCAACCCGTTTGCAGTTTGGTGCTCGACGAGGCTTGGGGCATTGAGAACTTCTCTGTTTGTTGCGCACGACACAGATGCCAAGTCCTGATCATCACTTTCGAGGAGCAATTCGTGACTTTCGCTTTGCGTAGATCGCTTTACACAACTTTCCAGTAAGCTCCACTTGTTGCGCATAACATCTGACAAACACACCTATCAAAAATGGCCGTCCACCCGGGCCCAAGCAGGCTCTTCCGAAGAAGAAAGAAAGCTCTCGAGCACATGCGCAAGCTTCATCGAGATCTGGAGAACTTGAAGAAGGAGAAAGAAAGAGAAAGCGCAGCTTCTGATCGAAAGTTCCGAACTCTTGAGGATGGTCTCGAAGTAGCGCAAGAGTTCGCAAAGGCATACGAGTCCGATGTCGAAAAGTGGAAGAGCAGGTACGAGACTGTCAAGGCGATCAATTGGAAGCTTGAGGAGAGCATAGGAGCGGTCGAAGCAGACAAGACGCTGCTCGTGAGGCGCACTGCCGAGATACTTGGCGGGTATGATGGTGGCAGCGATTGCTCTGGCTCTTCACTGAAAGAAAAGTCCGATACTCAACCTGCCGGGTACTTGAGGAATGTTCGAGATTCACTGGATGAGACTGTGGTCCAACAGTATCATGCCGAAGTGAGAGCACGCAGAGGTAGCGAAGAGAGTTCCACTCGAGCGTCGTTCGACGATATACCTCGGCCGTGTACGCCCGTCGTCATTTCAGACTCCGCCACCGACTCGTCGTCAGGATCGCCCACGCATCGACTGAGCTCTTCAGCTGCTTTATCTAGACATCCAGCCGAGCAACGGTTCCCGTCCTCCAGGGTGCGACAGTGGTGGATGGACTTGAAAGTGCAAGAGGCTTTCGGCGGAAGTACCGATGTGCTTGATAGCACGGATACTGATGGAACTGTACCCGAAGTGGGAAGCAGAGGCAGCCCGAATTTCGGAACCGCGCCGGGAGATTCAGGGCCATCTCAGTCTATCGAAAACGACTGTGAAACTACGCAACCTTTCCGGGACTCGGCCTCGATCCGAACGGTGCACCGACGCGAGAGCGTCACCAATGAAAGCTCCTCAAGGCCGCGCAATCCCACTCCTGTCCAGGCTGCAGCCGGAGGTGAAGCGTCCGAGGCCGTTGAAAGCAGCGCAGGAATTGTGTGTCGGCGTCATAGTGCTGGTGATAGCGAGCACGGTGCAGACGCTGGCGTGATGGCAAGGCATAACAAGCGCGAGTCTTACATCTTCCGGACCGGTCTCAAAGTACTTCCAAAGTTCACAACGTCGGCATCTGATCTCCTGCAGAAGCTGGGCGATACGTTTGCTTTTGATCGAATCGAGAGGAAAAGATATCGGACGCAGCGAATGGAGGAACTGATCGCTAGAGAGGGTGCCGCCGAGCAGTATGAGTGTGCAGTAGGGGAGTGATGGTGCGTGATGGTGGCTGAGACGTTCGGATACAAGGACCGGACAATGGAAGTTGGCAAAGCAGATTTGAGGAAGACACTATCCGAACAGTTGAATCGGAACCAGGCCGATACAAGAACGAGATGGAGGCGTATACCGTAGTTAGATGAGAGTGAATGGAAGTGAGGTCGACCGCGTGGAAGTTTCAGCTGCCAAAGGTTACGTAAGCAGTGCGATCCACCTGACTGCCACCTCAGCCAACTTCGCCCCAGCCACAATCTGTGCGACAACGACATCGACATCGGTATCGCCACATCCTCAAGCCGATGATGACAAGGAACCGCTTCACATCCATACAACATCAAAGCCATGGCCTGGCATAAGCAGCATCGATGGCCGCGGGAATGACAGACAACAAACCAGTGGCGGTGTCGCTAGCAACGGCGAAGTTCATGCCAGTATTTCTACTCGGCTGCATTGTCTACGCTTCATACGTTGTCATACATCCTCTGACGATCAATTATCTCCTGGATCCGCCCCGAGATGACATCCCACGCCGAATGGTCCTTGGAATCGTGTTTCCTACAATCTATGGCCTGCTATTGATCCCAGTGATAGCTTGCTATATTCGCCTCCTGCTGGTCGTGTTTCTCAATCCTGGCTACATTCCACTCGGAACGGAGAAGAAGCCCCACATCAAGGAGCCACAGCCTGGTCTGGAGGAATACTACAGACGAGACGCTTTCATCTGCGATCAGAATGGAATGCCCATCTGGTGTTTTCACTGCAACAATTGGAAACCCGACAGAACTCATCACAACCAGGACACTGCTCGATGCACTAGGAAGATGGATCATTTTTGTCCATGGGTCGGCGGTGTCGTAGGCGAGAGGTGAGATCATTCGTCCAAGCTGCATGGGATGAAGTACTAATGATCAATCTTAGAGCCTTCAAATTCTTTTTGCAATTTCTCTTCTATACCATGATCTTTACGGCCTATCTTACTGGAATTCTTGCATGGGTTGTGCAATCATACAAGGGCGACGCTCACTTATTCGTGGCGATAGGTCTTGCAGGCCTTTTTCTTCTCTTCTCGGCAGGCATGGTGATGAATGGTTTGAACATGGTGTTCAAGAACGTGACCACTATCGAACTTGTCAGCAAGCGAATTTACATGGCTGTGATCCTCCCTCCTGAAATACAAATGGATCTCCTGGCTCCTCCTCCGCCAGCCAAACTCTCATCAGGCTCTTCCGACCACGAAAGCGAACGACCCACCACTTCCGAACTGGATGATCCATCTCACATCAACTACTTCCAACGGCAGCAATCCCTGTCACCACGGCGAAAATCCTCCCAATCCAAGCCGTCCCGTCGTATCTGGAAAGGCACCGTCACGTACCCACTTCACCTCCCCACCGACCGGCCTCCCATCCCAGCTCCTCCACAACGAGCATTTGCCATTCTTCAACTTCCGCCTGGTCTTAATCCTTGGAACCTGGGTAGCGTTTATGCGAACTTCACTGCAGTCTTTGGCGAATCCGTCGTCGACTGGCTCCTCCCTCTCAAGCATTCGCCGTGCTGTGATCACTCCTCGGACGTATCGGAGTATCCGCTTGGGCCAGAGTTCGAGCTCATGCTAAGAGATGCTGGACTGGCGAAGCATGATAGCGCCAACGACAGAAGAGGGAGTGTGACGAGGGGAGTCACGAGTGGCAGCGAGAGGAATCGACGGCGAAGAATTTTGGATAAAGGCTGGCAGAACGGAGAGCGACCGGTTGCGTGGGACAGTCACAGAGAGGCAAGACGCATGCGAAAGGCATGGAGAGCCAGAGCGACGGCCTCGAAACATCCCGACAGAGACCCGGACAGCACCCCGGAGCACGACGGGGCGAAGGAATGAACTGAACGAAGCAAGCAAAAACGCAATTCACAGCGCAAATGCGATCATCATATCGCTACGGATCATGACGACACTACCAGATCAGTTATCAGACGCATGTTCCATTCTCTAGAGTCTGGCCAACGCACATCAACACTGACACTGCCCAGTGCAGCGACACCTGCTAATCTGCGACAAGCTGCCGAGCGGGATCTGTGGTACAATCTCTTGCGGATCGCTCATCTCGCAACACCTTTTTCGCAGCAATGCGCTATCCTCGCACCACCCTGCTACCCGAGACTTGCCTGTTTGTCGCTCCCGTCTCCAGCTTGGACGACCTCCGATGCAGTGCGAGGTCCTCCAGTCGGGGCCAGCTTGGCATCCACCGCAACCAACTTCTCGTCCTTTAGCAACGAGATCTTTGCTTGCCGCTTCTTTGAACTTGCCAGGTCCTCCCGATAATCGCTCACAAGGTCTTCGAGCACGGTGTTTCGTTCTTTGATCGCAGCAAACGCCTTCTGCAACTTGGCACTTTCCTCCTTCATTTCCGCGCTCCATTTCCGCGCTCCATTTCCGTTCTGTTGCATTGGCACTTTTCCAATCACCAATCTCGACCCGAAGGCCTTCGATCTTGTTTTCCAACTCCTCATATTCTTCTGTCTGCTCTTGCTCGATCTGCTCGAGTCGCCCGATCTCCTTCTTTCGCTTGGTATTCCTGTTCCTGCGGGTCTCGAGGAGGTCGTTCGTGCCCGAAAGCTGCGTCTCGAATTCTGCCTTCGCCTTCTTCTGCGTGTTTTTCTGCTCGTCGAGATCTTGGAGTGCTTTACGAGTATCGGCTCTGCCTTGCTCAAGTGCTTTCTTGTGTTCGACCAGCAGCATTTCGTTTGCCTGTACGAGAGCGCGAATCCGTTGTTCCGCCTTTTCGAGCTCCGCCCGTTGATTGCTCAAGTTCAGCTTTCGCATCTTCATATTTTCGGTTCAGGATGAGTTCTGCCGCAGGCCGCCACTGGAACCCTCCTTCCTTCTTTGTGCCGGACACAGAAATTGCGCTGCTTTTACCAGACGGTGGTGTGCTCGGCTTCAGCTGAGAATCTTCTCGTTCTTGTGCAGTCTGAGCTGCTCTGGCGGGAAGCGGCGATTTCCGACAGCCAGCTGCGCATTTTGATTAAGCCATTGTGAATTGTCCGAGCTTGTGCTGAGACTGTATGGTATTGAGCCTCCGAATTCGAAAGCTTTCGACGGAAGGGAAGAATTCCGACTTTTACATGCAAACGCAGACCGGGCAAACAGAGTCTCAGACGGCGGTGTCCGCACGACCGTGCTCGAGGAAAGCTCCATATTATCGCCAACTCACATCGGCCCGCTCTTACTCCTTTCGGCAAGTTTCGTTGTGGATCTACCAGGACTTAGTCCTTTCGGTGCAGGATCAAGAAAGTGAATGAAGCAAAGCAGGCAAACTTATCTCCATTTGCGTGACATGCGATTCCTAGTCCTCTCCGCGCCATTTTCGCTGGCCATTCTCAACTCTTGCTTCAAGAACTTTCCCGAGCCGCCTTACGCCAACAGATTGGTGTTGCAGAGCAGCGTCCATCGAGCTGAGAATGCTGCTGCTAGTCGACATCGCCGTCAGACACTGAAGTGACCGCCCGTCTGTACTGCCCTTCCACCTGCGCAAGTCTAGCATTCACCTTGGCGAGTCTCTCGCCTCTTGCGCATGAGATCCTCGCTTGCCGCAGCTTCGAGGCTTCCAGGTCCTCGCGGTACTCTTCTACGAGATCCTCAAGGATCACGTTCCTCTCAAGGAACGCCGTTCTCGCGGCCTCCGCTTCGTTGCACCGCTTCACCAATCCTTCCTTTCCCCCTGCATCGTCGTGTATTGCACCTCCAGCCTCGGAATCTCTTCCTTCTTGATTCGACCGTACGACTCCCACTTCTCACCCCACGCGAAATACTTATCCGTCATTGACTTTGCCAGGACGTTCTCCTTTCCCAACTCTGCAATGCGTTGCTTCAGTACTTTCCTGCAGCCAAGCGATTCCTAGGCAAGACGACAATGATCGACCGTTCTCTGTCCGACGCCCCGGCCTCAATCTGCTGGGCCATGTCCGTCGATATGTTGTCCTTTCGGGAACGCCTCCTTGGTAGATCGCGGGCGTGTGCAGCTTTCGCTCTACGCGCCTCGGATTGAAACGTCGGGAAGCCTTTGGATCCGGAATAGTCGGTCGAAGATGTCTGGGTATGACAGGGATTCAATCAACCCTTGCGGCTTGGCCTGCAGTCGAGAAGTCCAGACTCCGCAACCTCGACACATGTGTCGCTCACGCCATCTGTCAGTATTACGCCCTTCACTTCGCCCTCCGAATATGTTCCGCAATCCCCAGCATGCCCGCAAAAGCAATCAACTCCACCTCCAACCCCAAGTCCATCATAAACTCCACCCTCGCAATATCCGTCGAATTAAACCACGACCGACTTGTGATGTAAACCGCCAACACTCTCTCGGGGCAGCTCTTGGTGATGAGCTTATAGTCGCCGTTGCGCCAGTCTGAGGCGCCGAGTTCTGTTCTGTGTGTTCTGTATAATCGTCAGCATCTAAACAGCGAAGAAATATGACCTCAAAACTTCAGCAGGCAACAGCACACTCACCTCTTCCACGCATAATTCTTTCCCTTCCAGGAGAATCCATATTGACTACTACCAAAACTCTGGCTCTCGACATCATGCCATTTTCCTAGCGCATCCGGATTCCCCAACTTGACTCTGCAGCCCGAACTCGTCATCCTCAGCCGCGTCGCGACGACGATCGGGCCATTCACCGGCTTCGTGTGGATGTTGATCTGCGGAGGGCCCAGGAAGCCAGAGCTGGTGTTGACCCAGAGGAAGGGCTTGCCGTTCTGGCTGAGCACTAGGTGCCTTGTTGTGAAGGTGCCGGTGTTGGTCAAGGCGAATGTCTTGAGAGGAGAGTATTTTGGTGGCGGTGCTGTTGGGATAGGTTCTGTGACTTCTGTTGCGGGCGGAGAGTAGCCGGGTAGTGCTTCTTTGTTCGAGTCCATCATGGCGGGTATGTTTCATGCGGTCGCGCGGTGTAATCTTTCATGTAAGTAGATGCAATGACCAGCAACACAGGAGCTCAGATGTACATATATGTAAAGCACAGCTCAGCTCGATAGACCAAAGAGATGCCTCCGGCTATACCTCGCACGTGAGCTCGACAAGGCGCAGTTGCTTGGACATGAGGTCGAAAGGATTCGCTTCAATCCTGGTATGGTGTCATAGGACCGCACCGAAGTGGGCCTCCTTCTTGGACTGGTCACATGAGGTGTACAGAATGGCTGTCCGACTGCTTCTCCAGTCGGACAAAGATGGAAGTGATGTGATACTGTGGAAGGAAGCTTCAGGCCTAAAGCTGAGTCATCCATCGATGAGCTCTCCAGCTATCACGAAGGATCCAAGGTAATACCAACCATGTCTCCCACACAACTCTCGCCCGCTCTACTACTTAGACTGAGACAGTTGCTGAGCCATTGGTAGCGGTGACCACACGCATGTCGCCTCATGAGACACAATGCCAACAATGCCATCGTCCGATCGACCTGCGACATGCCTGAGGGCAGTCCAAGACCCAGCGGCCAGACTCAAACCAACCCAGGAACATACCCAATCCAGCAGCTCGCTCACCTCAGCACCGACAGCGCGTTGAACAACCCCATCCCGGACAATCCGACGCATCGACCGCGCGAAACTCACCTGATCCATCATATCAGTGTCACAATCCCCGGACCCGAGCGGTAGACCAATCAATACCCACGAGTAACTCCGACTCCGACCGGGGAGTGTCGATCATCCTGGACTTATCTCTCCACATCGCCGGGATTCAGCTTCTCGGATTGCGGGTTGCGGAGCTAAGCTGTCGTGTCGCCGATGGTGTGCGTGGCCTTGCTCCTTTTTTGGGTGGCATGATAACGAGATCGGATGAAGGTATAAGTATTTGGGTGGATCCGCTTCTGTCAGATGGATCATTCTGGTATACCATCTCCACACTGTTGACTCCTTCAAGACTAGTTGTTTTATATACAACTTCAATAACACTCCATCAACCAGTTCAATACGCTCAATCAACAAAGCAGCCAACAACTCAACAAGCAAACCGTACAATAGCAGACGTCCAACATCCAACAAACCACCAAAATGCAATTCCCAATCCACCTCCCAAACCACCGCAAAAACTCCTCAACCAGCAGCATGCGTTCCTCCTCCTCCTCATCATCCTCCTCAATCGAGGAAACCCTCATGGCCACGATGCTCCCCATGGCTCCGCGAGAGTCCCACTACGTCGTATCAGAGAAGAGCCGACAGCAACGTCTACTGGCGAAATGCAAGCGAGTAGTCGTTCAGCCAAGACCAGCAGAGAGGGAGTGAATGAACCAATCGTCATTCTGTGATTGAATGGGAGACCGAATTTTGGAGCCAAGGACGATTCTTGAGACAAGCTGCTCGACGGAATGAGCATCTTTGGAGCTCGATGCGCTCGCAACAGAGAGTGATGGCATTAAACACGACGAATTTTGGTCGTGGAGAACAAAAGCATTGCACTTTTGGGAGTCATGAATTTGGGAGTCAAATCGGGATCTGGGTCTGGCTGATGGTCAAAATGCAAGCCGCTGGTCAAGATCGGAAGACAACTTCCGAATCGATCGTCCGCCGCAGGCGTGGACTACAGCCTGCAGCACCGAGTCGCGATAGAATGTCTTGGGAAGGGTTTGGAGGACGGAGCGGGTGTGCAGGATGTGGAAATGGAGTACGAAGGGTGATGAGCTGCTGAGGACGGACGTTTCTCGATAGTAATGTTTAATAATAATAACGACGACGACATCGTCTTTCGTGTTCAACATTCTTCTGCCTTTCAAGTGTGACCATGCAGACCGTGCCGCGTCATGACCTCGACAACAGCGTCGACTGTAGACATGCATCCATTCCTTTATATCTACGACCTCTCCATATCAAACACCAACCCAACCCCATCATCACCCGCCGTAACAACCCTCCTCCCACCACCACCCTGCACGAACCCCAAAATGCCACCTCCCTCTCCCCCACCCCGATGGCCCTTCCACTCCCCAATAAAACCTTGACCCGCCGCCGCCGTACCACCTCTGACATCCCACCTCCTCACAACGCCATCATTCCCCGCACTCGTCAGCGTCCAGCCTTTCTCATTTACCGTCCCGAGCGGCGTCTTCACGAATTCGACTTTAATCACCGCCTCCTCTTCGTGCGCTTCTTTGATAAGTCTCCTCACCGCGAAATTATGCGCCGCGTCGAATAATGCAATCGAGCCATCGACACTCCCGGCGGCGAGTAATGTCAGCGGCGGCTGGGCAAAGTCCAACGTCTCCACGCCATCGCCTTGCGCTTGTAGACTCGCGAGAATCTGTCCTGCCTGGCCCGCCGAAGCAGGTGTAGCGGAGTTACCACCTTTTGGTCCACCGGCTTGTTTCGCGCCGCCGACTTTGCCTCGAGCGCCTGCGCCGCCTTTCGATGTCCCTGCTGCTGCCACGGCGCTGGGACCGGAGAGGCGGGGTAGGCCAACGATTCGTACGTTTCCGTCTGCGCCGCCGACTGCTACGAGACCTCCGCCTGGTGAGACCGCTGCGCTGTAGAGTCCTCCTTCGACTTTGAAACGCTCGTCCGCGGCGGTGAGAGCGATGACGGCTTGTCCGCCTTGGGGATCTGTGATGCCTGCTGCTGCGGCTTCACCGAAGACATCCCAGACGTAGAGAGAGCCTTCTTCATCGACTGTCGCCAGAAGCTTGCCATCGGGTGTCCATGCACCGGCCGTACAAGGCGATTGGTGGAGGAAGAAAGTCTGGACGATCGTCAAAGGAGAGGCATCTGCGGCGTTGATAGTGTAGACCCAGACGCTGCCGTCGGTGGCGCCGAAGGCAACGGTGTTGGCGTAGGTGGAGCTCGGGCAGGGGAGCATCCAGTTGATCTCCTCGACTTCTTTGGATGTGCCGACGAGGCGGCTCGGAGTAGTGGGCGTCGGTGTTGTGTAGACGCTGAGTTTGCCCGCGAGAGTTGCCGTCGCGACGTAGTCACCTTTCGGCAGGGTGAAGCAGATCGCATTGACACTTTCGTCTTGTCCATCTAGTGTTGCTACAATCTCTTGTCCTTTCCTCTCCCTTGGTTGAGGATCCGTCTCGTAGCTTGCCGGTAGTAGAGGACCATCCGGAGGTGTGCAGTCCCAAATATAAGCGACATCATCTCCAGCTCCCGTTGCGACCAGCTCTGGTCGGGTGGGATGTTGGGCAATGCAAAAAATGCTATCTTTGTGGTGGTCGAAGTGTGCTGAGCTATCGTTTTGTAGTTGGATCTCTTCCGTTTGCATGTCGTCGTCGTCTTCTTCGTCGTCGCCCGAGTCCATTGCCGCATCGTCGCCTTGTTCTACCACCTCTTCTGCCTCATCGGGGTCTAGCATGACATTGTCTTCTTCCTGCTCCTCCTCCTCTTCTTCGTGGGGTGGATTTTGCATATCTTGGTCGGCCATGGTGGACGCTTGTATTGAGAGGTATTTCCGGAGGCAGCGAGGAGGAGAGATGCGTGAGCGTGTCAAGAACAGCGAATTTCAATTTGTACTTCAAGTCTTTCACATGCTTAGAAATTGTGTTTCCAAAGTTTCTAGCGCGACCATGACGAAATATTGACGCCTCAGGCACTACTATCTTCGACCACTGCTCGTCTATCTACCTTCCGTCCGACATTCAATGTGACCGATTGCCATTGATGCTGGCTCGTTCGAAGATCGACATCTATATCAAATGATGGTGCATTGTTGTCCGTGTTCAAGGCCAAAGCAGACTGCAATAATGCTTGCCGGGACGATGTGCCCACAAAATTTCGGGAGCTGGATGGGACACAGTGCACGTACAAGGGAACGTCCGTTGCCATACGGAGCAGACGATGGCCGAGGAGCGCCTCAAGGTGTATCGTGGTATCTTTCGGGTGCCGTAGCCTTCGCATTTATATTGCTTAGCGAAGTTCCAGCTTTCTATTGCTTTGTAGCCAGTGCCTAGGCTGGTTGCATCCTCGCAGTAGCAGGTAGAATAGCAAGCCATGCAGGATGTGAGGAAGAGTGAGAAGACAGTGAGGAGGTCGAGGCCCATGGATGCGATCAACAGATGTTGCGTGAGAATGGAGAAATGTGAGCCATGTTCCTTACCAGGGGTGCTTTTGTAGGTAGGCAGTATCGAGTAGAGCAGGTTAGGACTTTGCTTTGTCGAGGAAGTGTCTTGTTTTGGAGATACGAGCAGGCAATGCTATACGCAGATATGTGCAGCGAAACGGGATTGTCCGTGGTGTTTAGCTGCGTGGCTTGCTGCGCGTCTTGGGTGGACAGCCTCGTTCCACTCAGATGCATACAACTGGTTGGCACGCAGTGGTCACCTTCTACAGGCTCAGGGGGATGTTTTCAGGACCGCATGGGACCCTTTCAGGGTCATTGGGCCATTGACCTTGGGTACGGGGTGAACGATAACCTTTCCGATGTCCCAAATCTCTGCACCGGTGTTGAGACGCTGATAGACGCTGGGAGTTCATAAGGATAAAGCCTGAAGTTGCAATGTGCTGGGGATTCGAAATGAGGCGGTCTCGCTGTATGGATGCTGATAGTCTCCGTTTTTGCCGCCGCTGTGAGTGATGAGTTCCCGCCCCGACGAGCAAGCCTTCCCAATCCACAGTTGACCCGGGCAGGCACTGGACAGAACTTGGCCAGCAGACGAAAGTGCGAATTGCCGCGCAGAGATTGAGCTCGTCAAATCAGCGATCGGCGCAGTGACACGCGGGACGATCTGTCAAGAGATGAGAGTATTCACGATCGCTTGATCGAGAGAATCTTCAGCGGTACTGCAGTGGCGTAGAACAGTGAAGTCTGCTCCCGGATAGGTCTCGGCTGGAACCCGATCTCGCTGATATCGAATTTGTTGCGTACTGGGACCGTCAGCCAAAATGGTGCATTAATCTCGCGGTGACTGTACTCACAACAAGCGTGCCCAAAAGTCTCAAAAGTCTCCGGATTGCGAATTGCGCCGGAGATGAGCACTTCCAGCTTTGGTCGCATGTCGAAGAGCATGCGAAGTGTCGCGACAAGTGCTGAAATTGCAACTTTGTCGTATGTCTGTAGAGACGTCAGCGGATGCGCACGTATGCGAATGCTATGATCTCACGATATCCGCTCCAATGACCACGTCGTACGGAAACTCCTCGCAGTCATCCTCGACCCAGCTGCCCTTCAAGCCAGAACCCCACCGCAATACACTGTTGATCACATTCGTGCTATCGTCCAAGCCATTGAGGAAGAGGTTCTCTTGCAGAGCTTCTACCACACCTTCGTCGCCATCAGTCGTGGTTACGTGCCTCGCTTGCAGATGCTTCGCGGCCAGAATGGCAAGAAATCCGGTCCCTGCACCGAGCTCGAGCACACTCTTCCCATTGATGACTCTCTGTCCTTCCGGGCTGAGGAGATATGATCCCAAATGCAGCGCGGCTTCCCATGTTCGGAAACCCGTCGTTAGCGATCCTGAGATGAGGTGTCTTCTCTCCAGAAGTGTAATGGACGGCTCATTGCGATGATCCATGTCCTGATCAGAGCCAGGTGGCAAGCAGACGAACGTTACGTATGACTTTTGCTGTGCAGCTGTGGTTTCTGATGGTAGATTTGCGGAAATGAGAATGGAGAGATGGGACATGAGATCATCTGAGATTTCCTACCATTCGCGAGGAGTAAGCAGAATGAGACGAAGTGGACGATAATGACATGGCCAGGATAATGAGAAATATGAGAAAATCATCACCTACATCTTCCTGTGGATCCTCGACCGCTTGCTCGATTTTTGCAAGCAGAGGCTTCAGCACTCGCAGCTGATATCTCTGCGGCGGCAACATCGAGTTCTTCTCACTGTCGAAAAGATGTGTGTACAGCCATGCTTGAATGTGCGCATCTCGCAGCAACTGCTTCGGCGGCCATGCCAGAAAGTCTGGCTCGAAGATCTGCAGATACTGCCGTCGAAAGAGTATTAATTGAGAGTCCATGGTCTGAATATAACTAGCATGCAGTGAGTGGAAGAGTGAGATGAGATCTACTTCGTCAAAAATTTGAAGATCGCTCCTTCCGGCCTGAGGCACGCCAAGACCAAGCCCGACGGCACCTTCCGCCCGTCCACACTTCGATTTGCCAGAATCCGTGTCAACGACATCTCGAAAAGCCAGGCCGCCAATTTCACCCCAACGACAATCCTCCCACACAACACACCGCAATCATGTCGGACTCCCAGGTGACGCTTCGCACGCGCAAGTTCATCCGCAACCCACTGCTGGGACGCAAGCAGATGGTCGTGTGCGTACAAACCCTTCCTCCTCCACCACCGAAACGAGAGACGCCCGCCTCCTACGAAAATTCCAACACCACCGCCAACAGAAACATCATACTAACACATGCGCGCCTCCTCACAGTGACGTTCTCCACCCATCCCGCGCAAATGTCTCCAAGGACGAGCTCCGCGAGAAGCTCGGCCAGCTCTACAAGACCTCCAAGGACCAGGTCTCCGTCTTCGGATTCCGAACACAGTTCGGTGGCGGCAAGAGCACCGGTTTCGCCCTCCTTTACGACTCCGCCGAGGCGATGAAGAAGTTCGAGCCCCACTACAGACTTGTGAGATACGGACAGGCCACCAAGATTGAGAAGGCCAGCAGACAGCAACGTGAGTTTACCCTGAGGGATGACGGTGGTAGTGATGGGGATGAGGTGGCGATGGAGGATGTTGTCGTCGTATGAGGAGGAGGAGGAGGAGGAGGACACACACGATGGAGATGGAGATGACAATGATGACGATGATATGGCATACCACACACGAGTCCACGCTGACAATGTGACTCAACAGGCAAGCAGAGGAAGAACCGCGGCAAGGAGACCCGCGGAACCGCCAAGACCAAGGCCGCCAGCAAGGACAAGAAGAAATAAACGGTTCGCAAGGACGCAGGAGTGTTCTGTTTTTGATGGTGGAAGGTGGTTGCAATGGGGTTCGGTTACGCTTTTCTGGCCTCGCTGCAAGCATGGTGTGCAGCTATCGGATTCTGCTCTTGCATGTGTTCGGTGTGCTGGGAAAAGGGCACCGATCTTGGCGTTGATATGCTGAGGGTGTAGCTTACTACTACAAAAGGGCAATGAAAGATTTCTGTCACCATTGAAAGGGCCATTGCATTGAAGAGGGACCATACAACCCCGAGACGATCGCCACAATTCTCCTACCCGGACCGCCTCGAGACGAGAAGCATTCTGAGTGCAGGTGATGAAACAAACAAGGGTACTGACCCATCGCCAGTTGGTGCGGGAATGTCGACATCATCATCGCCATACTTTTCAAAACCCCATCACGCACATCGCCAGTCTCCGCAGGTATGTCGACATCGCCATCGCCATGTCTTCAACGCCCCCCCCCCCCATCACGCCATGGCTTCCCCCGATCCCAGTCGTTGCGAACATCGAACCCTCGGATGATGTGCTGCGAGGATGGCATCCTGCTGTTGAACGCTACACACCCTTTGCCTTGTCTGAACGCCGCAAGTGTCTCCCGGACATGCAGCCGTCTCCTCCTGCTACTACTGATACTTCATGCACGTCTCATCTCACAACATATATCGCTTTTGTGAAGGTGATCCAGGGGAGCTCGATGTACATTGCCCTTTGTTGGACGCTACTTGTACTCGCTTTGATGGAGCACCTAGACTGACTGACTGACGGAGACATTGTACCCAAAAAATCCTGTGGTTCCTTTGAACGTGATGATTGCTGGACTGTGATGGGATTGTGTGTGATCAACGCCATGCTGTTATTGACACGTGGGGTGTGACTACAACGTCATGGCGGAATCCCTCATTTCCCCCTTCAAAGAGTGAGACGCGTAAGGATGATGATGATGATGACCATGATGAATAAATAGGTGAACCGTTGCCTCGCCGAGCTGCACTACGGTATATAGACGGAGGTTTTTTTTTTCCAGATGTCAGTCAGGCTGCCAGGTGGACTTTCTGATGAGTGAGCATGCTGAGTGGTGAAAGTTTGCCCTGGTAGAAGTCCCCGTTTCAGCTTAGGCATCAGAGGTTCCACGTTGCATATCCCTCATGCCTTGATGCCTTCATGCCTCATCCCTCATGCCTTCATGCCTCAACCCTCATGCATGGCATCGAGCGAGAGGGGATCATGCATGGCATCGAGCGAGAGGGGATCATGCATGGCATTGAGCGAGAGGGGAGGCTCGGATCATCGTCAAGGGCTTGAGAGTTAAACGTGTTCTTGTACAAAGTACCCGGAGAGCGAGGAAAGTCGAAACGAAGCCCACAAGTATACAGACCTACGTGGAGGGAGTGAGATGTTTACAGTAAGATAAGACGGAAAGACAGCCTGCTAATTCAAAATCAATCGGGCTTCACTCTCTCTCTCCTCCCAACTTTCTCACGATTCAGTTTAGTTTCCTTCCCACAAGTCCGACTCCTCGACGTTCTAGAATGCGAAACCAAACTGACTGATTAGCTTGCAACGAACGAACCGGACCGACACAGTAGAACTACATACACATACATCCAATCCTCAGCTACCGATTCGGGGCAAACACACCTCGGCCGGAAAACCACCAATTCGAGAATTTTCTTTTTCCTTCCAAAAGTGCACGATGAGGTTAGATTTTACTAATTCTGCTCACTGATGAGAGGTGCTGAGAGGAAAAGGCGGTGTGCAATTGCCCTACTCGTCCAAGCCGCAGAGATCATCATCAATCACCTCCACTCTTCTTCACAGGTGAACGACATGGAACGAAACTCTCTCTCTCTCTCTCTCTCTCTCTCTCTTTGGCTGGTCCTTTCGGCCCGCGGCTCGAGCGCGTGGACGAGGTGTGTGTGTGTGTGCATGTCAAGTGTCCGTCATCACACAGAGGCGCCTGCGAGCAAGACACACCGTTCATTCATCACTCAACCGTGCACGATCGTTTTTTTTTACACGTGTCCGCGACGGGGAAATCGTCCAATGAGAATACTGTTTTTTTTTTTCGCCCGAGGTGGGAGGTTGGGGGGGAAGAGATATATGCGGTAGATGGCCGATATTTTTGATGAGCGATTGTCATCATCAGTCCTGGAGACACACGAGGCAGAAAAGAAGGTGCAGTGTGAGCATGTTTGAGTAGTGAGATCTGTATCGTCGTCGTCGATTGTAGACGTAGAAGGAGGAGTTTCAGATCCGAGGAGCGACGAGGGGTCCATAAAAGGAGGGGTCTACGGTATAGGACGCGCACAACTCGGGATCCAAGTTTAGCAACATCTTCAACTCAATTAGGAGAGGGACAAACGGAGAAGAATGAGATCAGCGGCGATAGTTGGCACGTTATTACGGAAAATGCGGAACTTGTGAGCGTGTTTTTTGTTTTGCTCCACCAAAAAAATGAGATGCCAACATGGCTCGATCGACACGCACCTGATGAGCTCAAAGCTTCCAATGAGATGTGGCTCATCAGGTACGCGCGATCCCCGAGTCCTGCGAGCCAAGCATTTGCTAGTCCAAGGAGCTACTGCAACGTTCCCTCTCCCTTGCTGCATTGACGAACCAGTTGTGCACGCGCGTGGCTCGTGTCGTGTTTTGTTCGGTCCATTCCATGCTGCTGCACTGCACTGCACTGCGGGGTGATGTGCTTGTTGGTCCCTCTTGTGAGCTGACCATCACCTCATCAACAAGTGAGAGGGCGTTTCGACTCGACATGCCCCGTCCAGTCCAGTCCAGTCCAGTCCACTCCACTCCACTCCAGTCCAGTCATCCCCGTGCGATCGAGCAATGCGTGCTTGCGGGCATCATCTTGCTCATTCATCATTCATTCCGAGGAGAGCGACCTCTCTTTCTTTCTTTTCTTCACCCATCTATCTACCTATCTATCCATACATCCATCCTCCCTTCTTCCCTCTCCCTCCACACTCTCGCTTATCTACGCTACCGTATCTCTCTTTGTTCCCACTCGCTACCACTTCCCCTTTCACACAAACGTCGACAATCGCACCACCGGACGGATAAGGAATCTCGACACAAATCCCGGTGCTTATCGCCGCATCTCATCTCTCTCTTCCATCTCTCTTCTCTTTCCCATCCACCATCCCGGCTCTTATCTAGACTTTCTCGGCCGCACCGTCAACTTTCCCTTCCTCCACCTTGTGGGCACAGCAACCTTGGTGAGTCTTCCTTGCACTGCAATGGTCCGACCAACCCATTGAACAAACACAAAAGAATCACCCACTGACTCGACCTTGCATTCCAGTTCAGATCTCCTCCACGACGCTTCTTCGGAGAAAGAAATATTAAAAAGAGCCTCCTAGTACCTCCGCCGATCTGATCATCCCACCAAACCCCGCCGATCTTCCGCCTCCATACTACTCCAGGCGGTGAGATATAGCACATTCTCCATATCGGTCCAACGCCTCCATCTGCCACTTTCCATTCCCTGGCCTTTCCTCTTCGACACAACAATGAATACACGACACCATGCCCGCACCGGCTCGAAAGGCACCAAAGTCCTCCCGCCACATGCTCGACCGGCGAAACCTCCCGTGTTGAAACGTGGGACGAGCTATAACAAGTCCGCCGACTCACATCATCATCAACACTCCCATTCTTCTGGCACGAAACTGACGAGGTCGAAACTGGAGGAGCCGGCGGATGAAGATGAGGAGAGTGGCATGTCGAGTTTCTTGCAGTATTGGTATGTCGTTGTATCCCACAAAGCACGACTACTCTCCCATCGAGCCTCAAGCTAACATTCCCCTCCACAGCGCAACATGTGAACGACAAATCATAACTCCCGGCTCCAGAATCCTCTACTGCTCCGAAGCGTAAGTCTCCCTGTCCACTTGAATTCAATGTCTCGACAAGTCCTCCAACTAACCACCCCCCCCTCACAGCTGCCGCAAAAAAGACATCTCCCGCCCCCCCTCCATCCCCTCCCTCCACGCCATCTCCCCCTTCACCGAACTCACCCACTCCCCCTTCGACCTCCCCTCCGGCGACATCATGCCCCAACGCAGCCCGACCGTCCTGCGACCCCTCTCCATCGCCTCTTCAGCCTCCGACTTCGACCTGTCGTCCCTCGCTGCGGCCGACTCACCGCTTACATCACCCTGGCGACGAGAAAGCGACGACCCCGCGTTGAGATATCTCGATCAATTTTCTTCGGATTTGGCGTTGAGGAGGAGAAGTCGACCTCGGGAGTCGAGTAGTGGATTGCCGAGTTTGGTGCACTCGCCTAGTAGTTCGTACGGTACCGTGGCGAGCAGCAGCACGGCATCCTCTCACCACCAGCACGGTCAACATCACCACGCTCCTCCTCCTCCGACGACGACAACCATGAATCAGAGAGACATGTACAGCATCTCCCACCATACTTCCAAATCCATCGACCTCGTCATCCCCTCCGCGGGAAACGGATCCACGAGTCCCACGCAACTCCTCAAAGACGCGAGTTTGAAGAGTTGCGCGAGTACTCTCACTTCCTTCCGCACGGTCGAAGCGAGCGACATGTCCTACGACAAACGAAAAGACCGGAAAAAGCAGGATCGAAGGGCAGGACTTTGCGACGGTGGTGGGGAACGACGACGACGACAACAACAACAACAACAACAACAACAACAATGGGTGGGCGGGGAGGAGTTTTAGGAGGAGGAGGAGGAGGAGTGGAGTCAAGGCACATTGACTCGTCGAGTTGGGGCGGGTGTGGAGTGGGGTGGGGGGTAAAAAAAAAGAGATGGGATATACTGTGGGTCGTAAATTAGGTTTTTGGAATCTTTGGTTTGGCATGGCGTTGAAGGTGCAAGGGGGGGTTTTTTTTTTTGAGAGCTTGCGTGGAGATTGGGATAAGGAATAAGGATGATTGGCGTTTTGGTTGGGGGGGGGGGGATAACAACCAAAAAAGCATGGGATGTCATTTTCCGGTGTCGGGGGNTGATTGGCGTTTTGGTTGGGGGGGGGGTGATAACAACCAAAAAAGCATGGGATGTCATTTTCCGGTGTCGGGGTGGGGTGGGGGATCTTTTAGGTGGGCACTCGGCATATGGCATTGGACGGAGAGGAGGGAGAATAGAGAGGAAGAGGGAGAGGGAGAAATAGGAGGAAGCGTTGAGCGTTGTATGTAGCTCCGCTCGCTCAGCGTCGAGCTCAACATGATATCGAAATATACCATATTCAATACTTCACTGCGGATCCACCAGCCCAGGGTTTTGCGACGATGGCCGGCGACGTCCTCTTTGCTGTCATATTGGTGGGGTTGGTGACGGTTCCATTGAGTTGGGTGGTTGTTGGAATGGACGACGACGAGTGAATGGGTATATCTCTCTGCTCCAGATGTCTCAGCTCCCCCCCCCCCCCAAAAACGTCCGGATGAGCTTGCGCTTTTGGATGGATCGTTTGAACTTTGCGCTTCTTACCTGATCGATGACTGACAGGGAAGGGAAAGGTGATGGAGATTGTGGAGGAGTGGAAAGGAAAGGAAAGGAAAGCATTGAATTCCCGTGCCCCTCCTCCCTCGGAAGTGGGAGAAACGAAAAAAAGCTCCTCGTACAATGATGCAGTGAAATTTCCGTCTGGAATATCATGCCATGCTATATGCCATGTGCAATACTCCACATGCCATACCACCCACTCACAACAGCCCACCACCACCGCTCTCACTCGAACTCTCCCCCACAGTCCTCACCTCCGTCCTCACCTCTGCTTTCTTCCCCTCCTTCCCATCATCTTCTTTCCCGGACCCCAACCACCTCCTC